>PVJD01012812.1:0-37540 GCA_004026545.1 Mormoops blainvillei | reverse complement strand
TAAACATGTCGCCTCTGACATGCCAGAACTCTGTTCTCCGCAGCCATGTGCCTCCCTGCCCCCCATCTATATCCTTCTGTTCCTCCTCCCCCGGGAGCTGTTTCTGACCCTCTCAGAGGCCAGACATTGTCCTGGAAAGGAGCAAAAGGGAGTGACAAGGGCACCCCCGTCTTTCACTAGCCACGCAGCCCCAGCCCAGTGTCACCTCTGCCTCTCTGACCTACCCTCCCCAGCCAGACAAGACTGTCTTAAGGTCCCCCAGCCCTCGCCTCCAAGGAACACCAGCTGAAAATCCCGCTGGCTCGGAGTGGGGGATGGGCACAGGACCCCTGAAGTCTGCTGCCGAGTGAGAGAATGGGAGGAGGGCAGGATGGGGCTGGCGGACCCTGGTTCCTTCCAGCTGGCACTTCCTGTTGCCAAGGCGGTGGAGGCCCAGGTGCAGGGGATGGGGATGGGGTCTCTGAGGAGCTGGGGAGCCAGGCCCCCCGCCCCCACCCTGGTCCCTAACGCCCCCAAGAGCCCTCACAGCCCCTCCCACAGTCTCCACCTCTGTGCGTATGGCATCCAGACTTCCTCTTTATAAGGACACCAGTCAGGCGGGTTAGGGCCCGCCCCAGTGACCTCACTGTAATCACTTCTGCAAAGACCCTGTCTCCATAGCGTCTAGGGACTGGGTGTTAGGAATTCAACAAGATGAGGTCTGGAGAGCACGATCCAGCCAGGAGCGCAGGCTCTGTGACTCCTTTCACAGCTGCGTCTTGGTCCCTCCCCGTCTGAGCCTCTCTGCATCTCCCCTTCGCTGTCTGCCTGTCTGTTGCTTCTTCCTTCACACCTTTTCCTTTTCAGCTCTCTCTCTTGTCCTGCTCTCTTCTCTCTACCCTCCCTCTCTCCCACGCAGGACTCAGGTCCGGAGCCCAGTCCTACCTCAATCCTTTCCCAGCTGCATGACCTCAGGTGAACAGCTTTCCCTCCCTAGCCTCAGTTTCCCCACCTGCCAAACGGAGCAAAAACCACCACCACTCCCACTGGCATTTAAACCTGCTGTACACGATCAGCAGGGAAGGGCCCTGACTCGATTCTCACATCCCGTCCTCATTCTCGCCTGGGTGGGCAACAGCGTGGAGGCCCAGAGACGGCCACCGACGTGCCCAAGGCCACACCGTGGGGGCAGCGTGTCTCCGCAGCCTGGGTTTTTTTCCACTCGCCCCTGCGATGGGGCGGGGAGCCAGCTGGCAGCCTGGGCCTGGGGGACACGCAGGGGTGGGGAAGATCCGCCCTGTCTCCTGAGAGGGCAGCATCCAGTCCTTTGGAACACAGCTGTGCGGCAGACTCACAGTTTCCATCCCACGTGGTGGCAGGGCGGGGGAGGGGGCAGCCTCGGCCCATTTTCCTGGACTGAGCACTCGCCCTGTCCTCTCAGGCTCCATTCTGCGGCTCTGACATACATCGTCTCTCTTAACTCCCACAGAAACCCGAGGGGGCAGGTCCTACTACCCCCATTTTTCATGTGAGGACATTGAGGCCCCCAGAGTATGGCGCTTGCTCAGGGTCACTCTGATTCAAAACCCCGCATCGGCCAGGGTATCGGGGTGCCCCACCCCTGCCTGCCCTGAGTCTCGAGCCATAGTCCCACAGACACCCGCCCCCTGCCCTGATCCCACAGGTTTCAGGGACCCTGGAGGAGAGGGTGGACCTGCCAGAGGCTCAGCTCCGGCCCTGCTTCAGCCTCTCTTCGTCTTGTGTGACCCCAGCTGAGCTCAGTGCTCTCTCTGGTCCTCAGCCTTTGCACCTGTGCAGTGGGGCTGGCAACACAGACCGTTGTCCAGCTTGAGGCCAGTGTCAGAGTTGGCTGCATTTTCACGTCTGTGCCCCTTACATCCAACCCACAGAGATGGGAGAAGGGTGCTTCCCTCTCCCACCCTAGCAGACGCATACAACGACGCCAGCCTTGTCCTCGCCATGGAGGTACCATTTGAGTTTTCATACCTCTGGTTTTTCTTGAGCCTGAGAACCTCTTCCCGCTTCCGGGCCCCCAAGGGTCCCTTCTTTTGTCAGTGACTTGCTTATTTCTTTTTGCTTGCCCTTCTCTCGGGCTGTTTGTTGCTTCCTCATTGATCTGCAAGCACTCCTTCTGCAATAAGGGTATTGACCCTTTACCTGTCATCTTTCCCCCAGTTTGCTGTTTCTTTTTTACCTTCTTTCTACCCTACGTTCATCTGTTTCTTAATTAGTTAGTCCATATATATCGAGCAACTACTGTGTACCAGGTGCTCTTTGAGGCCCTGGAGGTAGACCACCGAATAAAACGGACCACCCCTGGCCCAGGCTGGAGGTCACACGCTAGTGAGAGACAAACAATAGACAAAATAAATTCTAGAATATGGGAGAGAGTAGTAACTGCTACAGGGTAAGAAAGAAGGGATGTAATTTTAAATAAAGAGGTCAGAAAAGGCCTCTCTGAGAAGGTAACATTTGAGCAAAGGTTGAAGGAGGCTCAGAAGCAGTCCACTAATAGAACTGGGGTGAGAGTTCCAGGCCGCGGGAACAGCCTGTGCAAAGGCCCTGAGGCGGAAGTGCAGCTGGTGCATTTGAAGAGGCCAGCGCGGCTGAAGAGGCTGCAGGGGGTGAGCGGTGGGAGAGGAGGTCAGAGATGAAATGGGGCAGCCCCCTGGGGCCCTGAGGGCTGTGTTGAGGACTTTGGTTTTTACTTGTGCGTGAGGTGGCAGCCAGCAGGGTTGTGAGCGGGAGAGAGACTGGCGTGACTTTGTTGTAACAGGGTCACTCTGGATACTGAGCATAGCCTGCAGGGGGCGCTGGCGAAGGAGGCAGGAGCCCGGTAGGGAGGTGGGCTTTGATGTGGTGGATGTGCTTGCGTATTTTCCTTCCCCTTTATTTTATTTATTTTTTTATTTCTAGCAGTGATTTTACGTTTTTACTTAAAAGAGTCCACATTCTGTTTCTGCAGTTCTTTAATAGGTGTCACATCTAAATGCTTCAAAAAAAAAATGTACTGTACAACATGAGCAGCCCTGCCCCGCCATGTCCCCGCCTGGCCTCTGGCCTGCCCGCCCGCCCCCTTTTCCTGGCCTCGCCGTTTTGCGAAGGGGCTGGGACTCTACCTTGCTCCTTCCCCACCGCCTCATCACAGGGTCAAACCAAACATCCCCACCCTACACCACAGACCCGAAGCACTTCCTGCCCCACTCCCTGGGAGACCAAACCACACACCCCTGTCAGCACGCGGCTGCCCCAGGCTGTGGGAACCTGCCAGCCCAGCCCTCCCCTCCCCTCCTCTGCTGGGCTCCACGCCCGCCCCCCCCAGTGCTGCACTGGGAGCGCAGGGAGACCAAGAGGGTGGGGGAGAATGACACCGAGCCCCTAGGCCTCTGGGTGAATCTGACCAAGAGGCAGACCACCCCTAAAAATGCCTCCCTAAGAGACTTTTGTACCCTTTCATCCCGAGACATGGGGGGCCGGCAGGGAGGCAAGGGTGCGAGGTCCTATTTGACAGAGGGGGAACGGAGGCCCGTAGAAGCTCCATGGCTTGTCCAGGCAGACAGGGGTGCTGCAGCGAGCAAAAGGGAGTGAGCAGGGCTTCCAGACCGCAGCCGCAGCCCTTGGGGGCGTGTGCATTTGCTGCGTCCATGGGGCACCCATCTTCCCAGAACTGGCTGTGATGTCCTCAGGCTTCTGGGTTCTGCAGAGCGTGTGGGGGTGGGGACCAGGTTGGCCCCAGAACTGTGGTGGGCAGGGGTTCAGGTGCAGGTGGAGTGGGCACTGAAAAGGGACATGTGGCAGGAGCCCGCCTGCAGAGCATGGGAACCACCCGTTGAACTTCCTTCTCCCCACGATGTGGCACTCTCACTTCTGCCCCCTTCTCACCTACTTGGACCCAGATGACTGAGGCCTGAGCTCCCCTAGGCCTCCCAAGGGGCACCTGGCTAAGTGCCAGGTGTTCCGACTGCTCCTGAAGCCAATCAGGGGGCCTGGAAACCCTCATCAGAGACCAGGCACACCTGGGGCCTGCCGGGCTCGGGGGATGGGCGGCCAGCTTTAGGTAGAGGATGGGAGCTCTAAAGGGAGTATCAGTGTGGTTTCCTGCTTTCCTGGGGCCCTGGGCCACCTTGATGCCCCGGGCAGAGAGGGGTGGCCAGAGCAGACAGATGTCACCACTGTGCAGCCTGCTCAGGGCTGAGCCAGCACCAGCGTCCAGGTCACAGGCTTCAGCCCACCTGTTGGGCACAGGGGTGCCAGAAGGCCGGCTCATTTCCAGATGGCCCCACGGGTCAGCCTGGCGGGGTCACCCTGGCCACGGACTCAAAAACTCCAGGACCCAGAGCCGGCTGGGCACCTTAGTGAAGTCACTTTCCCTCTCTGGGCCTCAGTCCGATCATCTGCAGAATAAACAAGGAATAGATTTCACCTCATGTGCCGCCTCCGCTTAAATGGTGGCGACCTCCTGGAGCACTGTGTTAAACGGGATTCTGAAGTTGTGTTCTGACTTAGTGGAAAGGAGTGCGGGGATTGATTGACGATGCCTGCCATGGGTGCTACATAGGCTGTAGTACTACGCGTGTCATATAGTTGCCATCCCTGCTCTAACCTTGTGTCTGAGGGAGCATTTGGCATGAGAGCAGCTGCTTCTAAAGACCCCTTCTCAAAAGACCACAGAGCTAGGAGACCACTTTCTTATTTACCTCAGCTCCCCCATTCAGTACTTCGTGAGAACCCATATGTGCTGAGCTTCCTCTTTAGTCTGAGAGTCACAGGGCTGGGTCAGAGATGTTTCCAGAAGCTCACAATTTGGCAGAAGAGACAGGAGTGGAACCACGCAATGAGAAAACAAGGCTGAAAATGTCTGAGTCCTCAAAACAAGATAAACACAGTCCCTTGGGAATTAAAAGGCGGAGTGGTTATGAATTTGCTTGAGGTAGATGGGAAAAGGCCTCCTGAAGACAGCGACCTTTGAGCCTGTCTTCAGAGGGCAGCTGTGAAATGTCTGGCTCCCCCAAACCCATGGAACTCCTTCCCTGAACCGGATGGGGAGCATTTCTGGGAATTTCTTAGAGAAGTTTGCTGGGGCTGTTCCCACAGGATGCCACGCCGCACGCTCCCCGAGAATGAATGTTGGCAGAGAGCCTCCAGGGACTAGCAGCTGCAGAGGGTGTTTCCCTGGGACTCCTACTCAGGGTTCACTGCAAATGTGTGCAAAGAGTGCATGGGGACAGTGTGCCAGAGCGGCACACGTGAGTCCCCCTCCAGGAGCCTCCCTGCAAAACCTGGCCTTCGTGCATTCACTCACGTACCAAGTGTTTACTGAACATCTACTGTGTGCTAGATGCCAGTGCCGACGCTGGGTGATCAGGAGGAGATGAGACAACGTGGCAGAGACCTAAGTGAGCCGTTCAGCATCTGTAGGTGCCTTTTGGGCAGAAGGCACAGCAAGTGCAAAGGCCTTGCGAGGGGACCATGCTCAGCGCGTTAGAGCAGCGGCAGGTGCCTCTGGAGTAGAGTGATGGAGCGGGTAGGAGATGAGGTCACAGAGGCAGGGAGGGCCTGGTCCTGCCAAAGATGTTATGATATCAGGTCACGGTTAGTTCTGCGACCAAAAAAAAAAAAAAAAAAAAAAGTTAAAAGCAAAGACAGAGGCATCTGTAGAGTAAAGTGGTAGGGAAGGTCTGTCATCAGAAGACATTGGGGCAGAAGCCTGTGTTCAGTAAGGGAACAAGACGTGAGACTATCTAGGGAAGAGCACACTGGGAGAGGGATCAGCAGGTGCAAAGGCCCTGGGGTGGGAATGTGCCTTGCATGTTTGAAGGGCAGCAGAGAGACCGAGGAAGCTGGAGTGGAGGACTGAGAGGTGAGCATGAGGAAAACAGAGTTCTGTGGGTAGGTACTAGCTACATTATGTAGGGTGAGGGGGCTGGATTTACTCTGGGCAAGGTAGGAGCCACAGGGGATGGAGGGCAGAGGACAAGCAGGACCTTACCGGGGTGGGCGGGAAAGGCAGCAGGAAGACCAGCTTGGCAGTGGGACCCATCTCTGCCCTGGGGTGGCCAGCCCTGGCTTCTGTCAGAGCAGATTTCAAGGGGGCTTGAAGGATTTTTTTTTTTTTTTGACCCTTTGCCAGGCTGGGCCCCAAGAGGGTGGAGCAGAGAGAGAAGGCCGGCCCCCCTTCTAGGAGACCTGCGGGCAGCAGTCTCTTGTCCAGGGCAGGAGGATGTTCTCACTGACTCGAGGAAACAGCACATCCCACATCAAAAGGGGGCCCAGGTGGCTCCCACGCTCAGACATCGTGGGAACACTGCTACCCTGGGTTTTCGCAGGGGGCCTGCAGGTTGAGAGGGGTGGGGGGCCGCCTTGGGACTGTCCCCCAGCTCACTGATAGGTAAATAAAAAACAGCCCCACTGTCACGCCCCACTCACCACCCTCTTCCCAGGAGCAAGACTGCCTTTTGTAACCCAGGGCTCTGTGGTTTTTTAAGGTGCACCAGAAATTGTGGGGCATCTGAGACCTAAAACCTTCCCCTTGGGGCTACCCCTCCCCACCCTGCTGCCTAACTCCCAGGCCAAGGGCTCAGCAAAACCAGGGCCATGAGCTGGATAAGACTTGGGCATTCTATGGACCTGGGGCAGCACTCCGTCACTGATTGGTAGAGGCTGCCCAAAGCACTGTGCCGAAGATTCTGCTCAGCTTGAGAGTGTGCTGGGATCAATTAGTGATGCCTGCCACGGGCAGGAACGAGGTGCGGGACTACAGATGCTACATAGTTATCTTTGCACCCGTTTTACGGGGAGCTCTGGAGAGAAGGAGGGGCGTTTGTTCATGAGATGAAAGGGAAAGAGGAGAGTAGAGAGACCTAGACATGTTGACAGTGTATCTCCAATAGAAGCATCTGGAAGGACAGGGTAGGGAAGAGGAGAAGTTTGAGGCACATGCCTCTCTGCTCTCCTGTAAGATTGTGGGGAGAGATACGAATAGGGTGGTGGGAACTCCAGGAAAGTCCTGGGGCAGGCGACAAGGCAGCATTGGCCAGGCAGACAAAGGGGGCTGTGTCAGCTTCTTCCCCAACTGTCATTGCCCCCATCCCTTCCCGCACCCCTTCCTAGCACAGCTCCCAGGCCCCTCAGGCTGCCCCTGGCTTTCAGAACACACCTCTTTATCAACACTTATCCAGCCGGGGACCATGCCCATCAATGGCCAAGTGCTGAGATGGTGAGGACGCAGGCAGGCACACCGTACCGATCACGGCAGGCTTTCTCTTGCAGCCCTCCGACAACCTCGTAAGTGAGGCATTGTCCCCATTTACAGATGAAGAAACTGAGAATCACGGAGGTTAAGTGACTTGCCCCTGGTTGTCACTGCAATACATTTACGGTTTCCTCTCCAAGATGAGAAGTCACACCATGGCTTAGTGGCCTGAGGTGCAGACAGGTGAAACTACCCACCCAAGATTACACAGGGACGGTGATGTGGGTGACAAGGAAGAGTAATGCTATTGGAGCCTTTATTCCCAAGCACTGGGAATGGCTCTTGGCCCTTGACCTGTAGAATTTCATTGACTCTTCACAGCCAACAGAAGGAAGGTGCCACATTATCCCATTTTACAGAAGAAACGGGCTTATGAGGACGTGCAGGGTTTCACCCAGCTGGTTAGTGGTTGAGCTGAGATGGGAAAGCAGCTCTGGGGGTTTCCAAAGGTCAGAGTTCATGGGAGGGACAGCAAAGAGGAGAAGCAGACCTCGCTTTCCTAGGGTCTTTTCATCGGAAGAGAGGACAAAGCCTTAGTCTCAGAAACTGACATCAGTAGGTATTGGCAGAGGTGAAAAAAAGTCCTCATCATCAGATGTCTTTGGGGAACCCGAGTTTACCGTCCCTAACTATATTTCTTCAGGCAGGACTTAATCGGGGCCTTTAATATGCTTATAGAGATTGTGAATTTTCCAAGAGGGAGACTTTGAAGTGTTCCCTAACTTATTGAGTCCCTGAATCCTCCTTTCGTAGAAACTTTATGGGGATCAGTGCTTCCTACAGCTACCTCTGAGAGGGGCTGGAATGACTAACTCACTAATAGTTGGGTTTCAGGCACAGTGGCCAGTGAAAGGGAGCCTTTGGAACCAAGTGCTCTCACTAGGAAGGAGGTCGGCTGTGGAATGGGGGAGAGTCGGTACCAAGAAGTCTAGGGGTTCATTCCATTATAACCGGGGTGGGGTTATGGTCACACCCTACCTTATCACGGAAGGATGTCAGAGTAGGAATCGAGTTTCCTGGGGATCATTCTAGAGTCTCGGACAGGCCCAAAGGGGTCAGACTAGGAGCCAGAGGCAGAAAGCAAACCAGGGTCCCTTGAGCCTCTGATGTGGGGTCTGGAATCCAACTGCAGCCTCTTCCCTTCTCCCCTCAGGGTCCCCGCGCTTCCGGTGAAGAACTTGAATGGGACCGGGCCAGTGCACCCGGCCCTGGCAGGTGAGGTCCAGCCCAGGGCTCCACAGAAGGGCGGGGCCCAGGAGAAGGCAGCCCCACCTGCGGGCCCCGTGACTCCGCCCCTTAACGAGCTGCGGGGACAGGCCCAAAGGAAACGCCCTCTCTTCTTGGGCCACGGAACCGGGGTCCTGGGTCCGCAAAAGGCAGTCCATTTGGCTTCAACCTGGGGTGGGGCTGAGGGGTGCGGCCCAAGGCCCACCCAACTCATCCAGCTCAGGCCCCTAGGATCCCTGCTCCGAGCAGGGGGACGGAGTCTGAGGGAGAGGCTCCAGATGTACACCCAATGATGGGAGGGTGTTACTGCTGGGTGGGCGGGGTATGGAGGGCGCTCCGCCCCTGACTGCCCAGGCCACGCCCCCAGGGATGACCGGGATCCTGCTGTGCGCCGCCGGGCTGCCTGTGTGCCTGACTAGGGCCCCCAAACCTATCCTGCACCCGCCGCCAGTGAGCAAGAGCGACGTCAAGCCCGTGCCCGGCGTGCCTGGGGTGTGCCGCAAGACCAAGAAGAAGCATCTCAAGAAGAGTACGCCCTCCCCGCCCCACCCTGACCCCTGAACTTGACCCCACTAACCTATGACCACAGTTCCTCTGACCCCTCGATTTGCTTTTGGGACTTAAGGCTTCACCTCCATCTCCTGATCTCAATTCCCGTTTCCGTGACCCCTTCTGCCACCAACATTTAACCCCCGCCAGCCCCACCTCTCCAACCCCTGACTCCACCCTGAGCCAAGGCCGCGGGGCACCCCCAAGCCCACCCCCTTGTGTGCTTGCAGGTAAGAACCCTGAGGATGTGGTTCGAAGGTACATGCAGAAGGTGAAGAACCCACCTGATGAGGTGAGTCCTGGGGGAGCAGGGCGGAGGGCTGGTGGCCTTGCCCGCACGGGTGGAGAGCCCTCTCGCTCTGGCCTCCTCCCCCTCCCCTCAACAGGAAGTCCTCAAGGTTCTGTGTGTTCCAGCCCCTTCTCCCAGTTTGTGGGTTTGCCTTTCTGCTTTCTTGACCATGTCTTTTGGTAAACAGAAACGCCGAAGTTTCCTAGAATCACAGGTACCAGCCTTTTGGTGACCAGCAGTTGTATCTTATGTTCACTCATACATACTTTTTTAAGTTTTGCTTTTGCCAGTTAGCCCTTTAATCCCTCAGGGAGAGGGGTGTGACGGAACCACATCCCTGAATTCGGTACATAGGTGTGCCCTCTTCCTGTGACGAATGGATGCCTGAGAGGCGGTGTCCTGCCCTACCCAGTCCTCAGCCTCTCCCCTGTGCCCTCCCTGCAGGACTGCACCATCTGCATGGAGCGGCTGGTCACAGCGTCCGGCTACGAGGGCGTGCTTCGGCACAAGGGCGTGCGGCCCGAGCTCGTGGGCCGCCTGGGCCGCTGTGGCCACATGTACCACCTGCTGTGCCTCGTAGCCATGTACTCCAACGGCAACAAGGTGGGCTGGTAGGGACAGTGGGTGGGGGGCAGGCAAGGAGCCCGGAGGGGCGGGGACACCGGGGACCTCATCTCCAACCTCCCCTGCCCCAGGATGGCAGCCTGCAATGCCCCACCTGCAAGGCCATCTACGGGGAGAAGACGGGCACTCAGCCACCTGGGAAGATGGAGTTCCACCTCATCCCTCACTCGCTGCCTGGCTTCGCTGACACCCAGACCATCCGCATTGTCTACGACATCCCCACAGGCATCCAGGTGAGCCCCCCTCGGACCCCTGACCCCAACTCCTTTGACCCTTTCAGAGGCCCACCCACACCTGTCTGTGGTTCAAGCCCCTGCTGCTCCTCCCACAGGGCCCCGAGCACCCCAACCCCGGCAAGAAGTTCACTGCAAGAGGCTTCCCGCGCCACTGCTACCTGCCCAACAATGAGAAGGGCCGGAAGGTGGGTGCAGGGCTATGGGCCAGACGCCCGGCCACAGGCAGCCCGGGCCTGTGGTGCCCGTTATCCCCAGTCCCTGCTCTCACATTCCTCCCCGCACCAGCGTTGACCACAACCATCTAGCGTGCGTCTAGCCCTGCCAGGCACTGCTGAGGTCCAGGCCTTGACTGGATTTTACAGATAAAGAAACAGAGCCCCGGAGAGAGCAAGTAACCTGCTCGAGTCACACAGCTAGTAAGTGGTGGAGCCTGGATTTGAACCCAAGCAGTCCTGGCTCTTCGCCACCACGCTATAGATTTTGTCTGCTTTGACCTTCTGTTTTTCGAGAGAAACCAGAAATTCTGATTTTCATGTAAAACCTCCAGGTGTTCAGATATTGCCAACGAAGTCACAAAGTGGACTATTTCATGTAGCGTGGAGTCCCAACCAAACACAGTGGAGGCCATGATTTTGAGACCCTCCCTTAACCCCAGAACAAACAGACCAGTAAATTGGAGAGAGCTTTTTCCTGGGAGAGTCAGTCCAGGGGAAGAAGTGGCCAAGCTGGGTGGCCACGCGGCACCCTGCTGGGCTCAGTAGGTCCTAACTGAGCCACAGTGTGGCAGGGAGGGGAGGCTGGGCCAGACGGGCTCCAGGTGGCCAGGGGCTGCCGATGACCCCGCCCCATCACCTCGCCCTCCAGGTGTTGAGGCTGCTCATCACCGCCTGGGAGCGGAGGCTCATCTTCACCATCGGCACATCCAACACGACCGGCGAGTCGGACACCGTGGTGTGGAACGAGATCCACCACAAGACCGAATTTGGATCCAACCTCACGGGCCACGGCTACCCGGACGCTAGCTACCTAGACAACGTGCTGGCCGAGCTCACAGCTCAGGGCGTGTCCGAGGCCACGGCCAAGGCCTGAGGCCCCAGGCTGCCCACCTTCCCTCCTGCTTTGCCCCTTGTCTGGCACAGGCCTCCCTCCACCAGGTGTGTCCTCCTGGTGGCCCAGGTTCAGGGCTAGAGAGGAGCCTGCAGAGGAAGCCGGAAACCTTCCGGGGATATTTGGCTGGTGGCCCTTGAGAATGATGGGAAGACGGCAGGCCAGCCAGCTCTGACCCGGAGAGGGTTGCAGGGAGAGCACCAGAAACCACAGCGACCTCCCTACCGAAAAGACAGAGCCCTACCCCACACACAAACACACGTGTCCTGTTGAACACATGCACGCACACCCACGTGCCTCTACTTCCCCCTAACCTGGGGGGAAGAGACAGAAGACCCCTGTGACACCCCATGTGGATCCCATCTGTGTCTCTGTCACATCTGTACAGGTTTGTCTGCCAGCAGGAGTATTCGGGTCAAACTCTTAGGGACCTGCTGTGGCTCCTAGGGGAGACAGGGGCACTTGGGAAGCCCCGCTGACCCCCATCTCTGTCATCCGTCTCTGTCATCCATCTCTGCCCCCAGGTCATTGAACAGTTTTGCAAAGGGGCAGGCCAGAGCGGGGGGTGGGGACTAGAGGTATCTTATTTTGTGCTTTTGTCTCCTCATCCTCCTAGGACCCTGACCTCTTGCTCCACCGCCCCCATCCCCAGGCCTTACGTCTGTCTCACATAACGGCACTGTTCTTGTCGCCTCCCCACCCCATCCTCTCCATCTAATCGTTCCCAATGTCAAGATCCGAAGGCTGGAGCTTCTGGCTTCAGGAGGGAGATGAGGAGGCCTAGCTTAGACCAGCAGGTCCAAAAAGCAGACTGGAGAGCAAAGAGTCCATTTCCCATCCTAGGAAGTGGGGGGTGGCTGATGGTCTCGGCCAACCAGGGGCCTGTTGCCCAGGCAACTCACCAGCTCCGCCTCTGTTGATTGGCTGCCTCAGTGGAAGTCAGCCAAGATTTAAAGGGACGCCAGTGATTGCTCTTTTGAAAACCTACCAGTCCCACTGTGGGTGGAGAAATAAACGGTCTTTCTCCTCCTCTCCCTGTCTTTTTCCAGCCACGGGCGGGGGGTGGGGGGGAATGGCTCTGTTCTTGGGGACCTTTGGTTCACCCCATAAAGCAGCTTGCAGCAAGTGACGCCGCGAGGACCATGGCCTCTTTCAGCTTTGGGCAGCTGGACGTGTAGGGTTCCGGTAATTCTCTTGTCCTGGAGCCAGAGTTGCGACGTGGCATAGGCAGGCCCTCCGATTCCTAGTACCTCAGCGGGCAGAGGTTCAAGTTCGGTTCTCGGGCACGGGCACCAGGCATTGCACACAGTGCTCCCTGGCACAATCGCTAGGAATGAGGAACTCGGGCTGGGAGCTGAGGGCCTCCGGGAAGATATGGGACGAAGCTGGGAGACACCATGATCAGCTCCTTGGGACCTCAGAGCCCCAGCCTCTGCCCTTGGGGAGGAGGGCCGGGCTCTGTCCAGGGACAGACAGAGACCAGGACCTGCAACAAGCTCCTGTTCAGCCTTTGCAACACCCCAGAACGCCCAGATGGCTGTTGTGGATGCTGCGGCTTCAAGCGACCCCTACTGGCCACCCGTGGTATAGCACCGCATCCTGGTCCACCTTCTCGCCGGCCAGGTGGGTTCAGTTTCTGTCCCAACCTATAGTCACACAAAACCGGAAACGAGTGCTTGAGGCCTCTTCCAGTTCTGATAGTTGAGTGTTTTCAAACATTTTATCTGTGATTCGGTCTCATACTCCCGCCCCAAAACCCTAATATATAAAATCGCCCAGCCCTGTGATCCTCAAATCTCATGTTCATCCCCATCACCTGAGGAGCTTGTTAAGCATCCTGACTCCTCTTACCCCACATGCCTTCAGATTCTGATGCAGTAGATCTGGGTGGGGCCCAGGGATCTGCATTTCTAGCAGACACCCCAGGGTAGGGGGAGTTTTGGGCCAGTGTGAGAAACTGCTCCTTGGGTCCTGAGCTACCACTTTGGAACCAAAGCTGAAAAACCACACATCTAAGTCAGGGTAAACTGAGGCTCAAATTGGGGTAAGGAGCCTGGCCCAAGGTCTCCCAGACTCCGAAGGTCTGAGTCTTGCACATTGGGCTCCCAGCCTATTCTTCCTGAAGGCACCTGATTCTGAAAGCTTGCGGTTAGGACCATCAGCCAAGGGCAGGGTTCCGGAGGATTAGTGAGGTTACAGCGATTGGCAGACATGAAAACAGGAAGGGCTGAGTCGGTTTAGTGCTTGTCTGGGGTAACAAGGCCGCATGGGCATCAGGGATCTAGGTACAGCTGTATCCGGCAGCTCAAGGTCAGGCTGGCCTCATTGCTGTGAGCAGAGGCCAGCCGGATGAGTTAGATTCCTTATCCCAGTCACCCCAGTATGCCTCACCCCAGAGTGAGAGTCATTCAGTGCAAGGCTGGCCCCTGCTGACATGCCCCAGGCTTGGGGCTTAGAGCACATGGGACTAGGAAATCCCCGGAAGCCTCCAAGTCACAGCATCGGCGAGGTACAGGGCAGCCACAAGGAGACTCCTGGGCCGGGGTATGCTGAGACGGGCCCAGGGGCTCCTTATTCTTCCTCCCAGGTTGCCTATGGCATTTCCTCAGGGCCCAAGGGGACCTGGGACCACCTTCCTCTGCTTCTGCTGCTGGAAGTCCTCATGGGCTCGATCCAGGTCTTCAAGCACCTCCAGGAGGCGGGCAGCTGCTTCTCTCTGCCGGGCTAGGGCATCAAGACAGGGCCCTGGGAAGGAGACGAGGGGCCACGGGGGCTTAGCCAGGCCAGGGCAGGCTGTCACAAGGCATGCCCAATGGCTTCCTTGGGCTCCAGGTTTGCTGTGTGACCCGAGAATCCTGAAAGTTGCCAGAACCCACACACACAGCCCCCTGGCCTGCTGGTGGACTGGAAACTGGAGAGTGACTTGGAGGACACCGGGGTGCACTTGGCAAGTTGTGGGAAGTGTCAGAGAGGACAAAGGAAAGGGGCTTCCTCAACTGAGCCCTTACCTTCCATTAAATTGGAGTCCTTCCCTGCGTCTTCCTCCGGACTGGTATCCATGTTGGAATCCTCCAGGAGTTTCATCCTAGCAGTTGAGAGGGAGAAAGACAACGCTGGTCCCCGATTCCCAGTTTAACTCTCCACCCCAGAGATTCTCTGCCGGTTGCCGGAGACGTTACAGGGCTCTCCCACATCAGTGCCACCGACATCCTCATGACGGCTGACGTTCACAGAGTCCCAGACACGACTCTAGGCCTTCACGTGGATTAACTCATTCAATTATCACCAAAAAAAAAAACCTATCAGATGTAGGTACTTAGTATTAGCTCCATGATACTGATGACCACTGAGACGCAGAGAGGCAAAATGACTTGCCTAAGGTTGTACAGCATCATAATAGTTACTGTTTATTGAAAGCCGACTATGTGGCTTTACCTGTATTAGCTCATTTGATACCCAGGACAAGCCCACGAGGTAGGCACTGTTACTAACTCTGGTTTCCAAATGAGGAAACTGAGGTACAGAAAGATAAGCGACTTGCCCAAGATCACACAGCCTGTAAGTGGCCAGGCCGGGATTTGAACTTACGCAGGCCAGCTTCAGAACCCACTCTGTAATGCGTTGGAACAAATCTCTGTCACTGAATAACAGTGATCCTGAGTAACAGGGACCCTGAGGAAGGGGGAGGAACACATCCCAGGTCTGTACCCATATCTTTGGAGGTTTTAAAAGATGCTAAGATCCAGTTCTGCATTAGGGCCCACCTGAGGATACTGCCCACCCTCACCTTGAGTTAGCCCCCTTCCCCGCCCCAACCTCAGCGGATGCGCGTGGAATGACTAAATGAACAGGGGAGGCCACAGTGGTTGGCTGGCCCAGCTGGTCCTAGGTGGGGAAGTGGGAAGAGGAAGGCACCCACCTGAGTTGGTCCCGCCCCAGGAGCAGCTGCCTATACACCATCTGGGTCTCGGCATCAGGATCCAGGGGATCACTCCAGTCTCCCAGGGTGACGGCCGAGTGTGTGCGGCTGCAACCAGCAGCTGAGGGGACACGGCACCGTCAATAACCCCTCCTGTTCGTTTCCCCTTCCAGAAGCCCCCATGGCAGGCTGCCGCCAAGCCCCACCCCTCCTGCCTCTCAGATCACTCTGCAAACCCTACTTCCTTCCAGCCCCACTGCCTCCACCCTTGTGGGGCAGAGCAGTGGCCTCGCCTCTCTCACACACACAGACAGTCTACGCTGCAGCCACACTGAGCCTTTCTAATCCTTCTGCCCTCTCTGTCTCCAGTCCAGGCCTTCGCTCCCGATGTTTGCTCTGCCTGCAACATTCGTCCTTACCCCACCCCTGAATCCAACTTCGTTGCTTCACTACTACTCTTCTCAGGCCACATCTAAGGAGCACCTCCTCCAGGAAGCCCTCCTTGATCTCCTACCCTGGGGTCGGGTCACAGGCATTCTCTGGAGCCTCAAAAGCCTCATCTGGGCACTTAGGAAGCTGTATTACAATTGTCTGGTTAGTCATTTGTCTTCCTTGGGAGCGAGCCTGATGCCTGTCTGTGTACCACTAGATACCTGGCACATTGTGGGTGCTTGCAAAATAATACCTCACATTTAATCCTCACAAAACCCTAGGAGGTGGCACTATTATCAACTCCATTTCACACTTGAGGAGACTGAGGCATAGAGAGGTTAAGTAACTTCCTCAATGTTGCAGTTAGCCCCGACAGCTGATTGACAGGTGGGGAGGGCGGAACCTAAGTCCGCCCTGCCCCCTCACCTGAGCGCTCCGCCTGGAGGCAGCAGGTCCAGCGTGAGCTGCGGAAAGCACCTGGGTGGCAGGCGGCCAGCTTGTCGGGATTGGGGGCGCTGGCCTTGCGCAGGGCCGACAACCATTGGTTGAGATCGTTCACATTCTGCAGGGAGCGGGATGGGGGGCGGTCGGAGGTGAGGTGGGACTCAAGGGACGCCCTCCGCCCCCACCCCCATCCTCTGCAGTGCCTCACCTTGCACTGAAGGTAGGTGGTGTGCAGCGTCCCTGACCCGTCCTGCGTCACTACCTGCATCACGTGCGGCAGCTGGAAGGCGCCTTCCTCCACGCGCTCCACCGCGCGGATGTGAGACACCAGAATGGAGGAACGCGTCTGCCGAGAGGATTGTCGAGACTGAGTGGGCTGAGGGCTGGGGCTGGGGCGGGGCTGTGGAGTCCCGGGGACAGCTTTCCTCTCGGTGTGTGCATCACGTGGTGTCCCCGGGGCTGGGGACCTTCAACGTTGTGTATCTGTGATCTGTGTGCATGTCCACTCAGCTGTTCCACAGGCACTGAAGTCCCACCCCACCCCTATGTAAGTGACAGCTTCTCTGGGCATCAGTTCCCACCATCGCCACCATCATCACCACCGACATGACCCGTGGGATATGGTTCTAAGCACTTCACATTCATCAACTTACTTCACCATCCCAACAAATTTCTGAGGCTGGGTCTATTATCCTCCCATGTGCAGATGAGGAAACTGAGGCACGAGAGGCTAAATGACTCTCCCGAGGTCTCTCATCTGGTGGAACCAGAGATGGAGCCCAGGGAGTTGAACTCTAGAATCAGCCCCCACTCCAGTGTAAGCTGTTATTATCCGTGGTGCATTGGGTTCATCCCAGTACACATCTCTGTTCGTGCTCGACTTGAGTGGAGGTCCATGAGAACAGGGATTCTGTCTTGCTTACTGGTGTATCTCCATGCCTAGAACTTGGCATGGTACCCTGCAGGCACTCCATAAATGTCTGAGTGAGTGAAGGAATGCCTGGACCCGTGTGCCTGAGAGCCGGGCATGTACCACTGAGTGAGTCTCTATGGTGTGTGGGCACGGACCCGGCTGGGAACACCTGAGGGTGCTCAAGCACTGTCCTTGTCCTGTGTGGATCTATATTTGAAGGGCCTGTCTGGCCGCTCCGAGTGGATACACTGAGGGGCGTTTGATGGTGAGTGTGTGTCTGTGTATGTCCCTCCCCGGCCTGGGCCACACTGGCCCGAGGGTGTGAGCAGAGCCCCTCCTGAGAATCTGAACTTGCCAAGTCGCTGAGGGCCCTTGTGCAAGTCCTTGCCCCATCCTGGGCCTCCATGTCCCCCTGAGTGCGAAAAGGCCACTCTGCGAGGGGGTGTCTACCACCGGAAACCCCTCCACAGTGGACTGGAGCCCCACCTGCCACTCAGGACTCTTGGAGTAGGAGAGCGTCTCCCCGCTGAGCCAGAAGTAACGCTTCTTGAAGGCAAAGCGTGTGGCCAGACCGGCCGGCTCCTCCTTGCGCTTCAGCAGGTAGCCTTCTCGAACAGTCACTGAGGGCGGGACCAAGGCCCTGGCTGGGCCCCCAGCTTCTGGGAAATGGGGAGGGGGGGACAGTGAACCCTTCTTACCCAGGCTAGGCCTGCCCTGGTGGCCTGTCCAGGGCCTCATGGAAGAGCATCATTCTCTGCTCCCCTAGAGGCAGGAGGATGAGTCGCTGATGGCTGGGCGAGGAGCACAGGCTTGGCCTCGAGGATCCCTCTCCTACCTGAGGGATCTGCAGGCAGTGGTGCAGGCAGCCAGCAGGGGGAGCCACGACTACGGAGTGAGTCCAGGGAGTGCCTGAGACCCAGCCACTCTCAGGGAGCCCAGACGCAGGCTCCTCCCCAGCACCACAGGGACCCCTCCAGCCACAATGAGGGCCCCACATTTCAACAGGTTGCTCTTATGTGAGCTGGACCCAACTATCTCATGACCTGGGCCCCACATGTGCTATGGACTGAACCCCAACTCTGCTTAAAACTGTCCTGTGGCTCCATTTTACTCTAAGTCGAAGCCTAAATTCTTCCCACTGTCTACAAAGCCCCACACAGTCTGGCCCACTCAGCTCTCCTCCATCCCCCTCATTCGCTCTTCTTCACTGACCTCCTCACTGTTGCTTTCTGTCCTCACCTCAGGGCCTTTGCACATGCTGTTCCAGCCTGGAACGCTGTTCCCCAAGACCCTCATGGCTTGCTCTCTGTCCTTTTTCTGGGCTTTAATTTCACTCTAGCAAGGCTACTTCTGGCCACCCTAGCTGAAAGTTTGACCTGCTACCCTCATCCCGACATTCCCCTCCCTCCTTTCCTTTTCCTCCTTAGCGCTCCCTAACACACCATGACTTGCTAATTCATCTTATTTACAGCCTGCTGTCTCCACTAGAATAAAACTTCCACGAGAGCAGGAGTTTTCTTCTATCTTGTCCACTGCGGTTTCCCCAGCACCTGGAACAGTGCCTGTTACGCAGTAGGCACTTAATAGATATTTGTCGATCGCGTGAACACCATGCCACAATCCCCACCCACAGCAGGAATGGCACAGTAAGCGCCAGGAAGTGTTAGCTGAGTAACTCGCTGACGCTCAGGTCCACAGTCGCAGTGCTAGGGGTGGGGGAGGGGAGGTGGAAGGGCAGGTCCCAAGGGGTCTAGGGGAGTGACAAGCCAGACACGGCAGGGCCACAGGAACTCACCCTCCTCCCCATCCACGTCCACCAGCTGGTCCAGGAAGTCTCTCACACGTGAGATACTCTGCAGCAGGAAGGGGTGCAGGGGGGCCATCCACAGCTCCTTGCCCTGGCCCAGCTGCTGGCCCAGGTTTCCGATGCTCTGCACAGCCTGGAACGAAGAAGCAGGGGATGCCAGGGCCGAGGTCACTGCCGGGCGGAGGGCCTTCTGCGGACCCAGAGCACAGCCCCAGAGTCCTGGCTCCCAAATCAGTCCTGACAGAAAGAAGACTCATAGCGGTACCTGCTTTGGGCAATAGCTGTTCCTTCCTGTGGACAGAGACGCACCCCTGGTGTCATCATTATTCTGTCCCCTCCTGAGCCCAGGTCTCCCCACTCAGGATGGCCTGACCCTATCGTGCGTGCTCTGGTGCCCATCAGAACCTTGAAACGTGGCCACTTTGCAAAGGAGGGTCTAATTCATGCTAAGGTGTGGAGGACTGCTAGCCTGCTTCCCACCTGGAAGAGCAGGGTCTTTGTTTCCAAAGAGGAAACAAGAGAGCATCACGGACGCTTTGGCACTCCGCGTGGAAGCCAACGGCGGCGTTCCGGACAGGTTTCTCTGGGTCTCGTTTGAGTCTTCCTCGGGTCTGGCCTCCCTGCTCTGCGCCTACCGCGTGTTGCCCTGGCTCAGAGTGCCCGGGGTGGGGGGGCACCTTGGCAAGCAGCAGCAGGGAGCGGCTGGTCTGGGGATCGGCGTGCTGGTCCCGGAGGTCAAACAGCTTCGGGGTGAGGATGGCAGGTGCGAAGAATCGCAGGAAGAGAAAGCCGCTTATGGCCAAGTACTTCACGTCCTGCCGATAAAGCAGCAGGTGAGAGGGGGGCCCCCCAAACCCACGTCCAAGCTGGGGAAACTGAGGCAGCGAGGCCTATAGACCTGGGGTGCAAGAGAAAGTGAAATAGGAAGATAGATCAGGAAGCCATCCTGCTCTGCCAAGGAGGCTTTTGGGGAGCAGGGTGCATGGGGAGTTCGGTTTTTCCATCTGGGGAATGAAGTAATAGTACCAGTACTACACAGTCAGATGGAGCCAAACGGCCTCAGAGCCTGCTACGGCCCCAGTCCTGTGAAGGGGGCACCATCATCGTTCCCGTTTTGCGGATGAGGAAGCAGGAGCTCCGAGATGCCAAGTGCCTTGCCCAGGGTCACACAGCTGAGGCGTAAGGGAGACAGGGTTCAAACCCAGATCTATGATTTATAATGAATAGCAGCAGGCCAGATACTTCCCCGTACATCTGTTTATTTAATCCTTGCCGCAGGGAGTATTACATCTCCATTTTATGGAGGAGGCAGCTGAAGCCCGGAGAGGGATGGTCACTTGCCAAACGCCTCACGGCTGAACCAAGGCTGAGCCCAGGCCGGATTGGAATTCTCAGCTCTCCGCCACACTGAGGCTCAGTCGTGAACCCAGCTGGGCTGGCTCCAGGGCCTGTCCCGTGTGCACCCCCAGCCCCAGCCTCTGCCCTGTACAAACTGGAAAACACAGTGCCTGCCCACGTGAGTCCCACGCCTGGCCACCTGCAGCTAAGGCGTGCCAGCAGAAGGGACTCAGGAAGAGGGTGTGTCTCTGGGTGCATCTGGTTCCCCCTAAGGCACGCCCCACTCACCTCTCTCACTCACCGGCTATATTTAGCCTGAGAATGTGCTCTGGTGTTTATTGAGGGGCTGTATTTACACCTGAGACTATACCCTCCCTGGGTGTGTGCCAATTCCCTGGGCCACCTCTGCACTGACAGTGAGCCCTGCCGGGGACTGGGTACCTGAAGTGCACAGAGGGAGGGTCTCTGCCCCTGCCTCACTCATCTGGAACTCAGAGCTGCCGGCAAGGTCACCACCCCCCGCCCGCCATGTTCAAGGGAAATTTTAGCCTTTGACATCAGCGTATGCCTTCCTCCTTTCTTGAGGAGGAGAAACAGGTGTCAGAGAGGTAGAGAAGGGCACTCCCCTGGGTTCCCCTGACCCTACCCACCTTTGTGGCCCTAAGAAAGTCCCTGTTCCCTGCCCAAGGCTTATCCCACTGTGGAGGTGAGAACTGGGGACACTCGGCTGTCACAGATATTGGCTCCACCCACAAGGGCTGGGCTGTCTGGGGAGCTGGCCTCCCCTTCCCTTCCCTCTTCGCTGCCACAGCTGTGTCCCACTTAGCACCTCTCCCAGCAGCCCAGGCGAGAGCCCAGCAAAGTGGGGCATAAATCAAGCCACGTCCCAGTTTGGAGGTCGCTCCTCAGCAGAGGCTGGGGCGGGAGGCGAAATCACAGCTGGGAGTCTCTAGGCCTTGGCCAAGGCTCTTCAACTGCTCTGGGCCTCAGTTTCCCCATCTGTAAACAGGAAGTGGGAGCGATGTGGCATAAATCAAGAGCTCATAACTCAGGCTCCAGGAATGGGTCACGACGTCTCCAACTTCTAAATCTTGGACCCCTCTGCAGAGGGGACACGAGTCCGCATCTCTGTGACATCAGCACCGGGTAAGTTAGCCTCACTTGATGTCATTCATGAGCAGGGGCGACAGCCACCTCAGAGGTGTGCTGAATGTTAAAACCAGGGGTCTCAAACTAACAACCTACAGGCCAGTCCGCCCACAAATGTGTAATGAATCAGCTCAAAGTGTTGTTTTGTTGGGGTTTTTTTTTAAGGTGAATTAGGGCCAAAAATTTTTAAATGAGGGGTCTCACATAAAATCCAGAATGTTGGCTTTAAAAAAATAAAACACCTCTGAAGACCTGGCGATTTTACATGGCAGTAATTGCCGGCAGCTGTCCCCTTGAGCCAGTTTGCCACAGTCCCTACCACTCCCTACTGCCCCACACCTGGACGGCTTTGTTCATTTACCTCACCTGCCTGAACCCTGCAGCATCTGAGCTTTCAACTTTTGTATCAATGTTGGGAAAGCACTAGCTCATGCGGGATTCATATTTAGACTTTATTTGGGGTGAGCACCTTTCTCTCGCGCGCGCGTGTACACGTGCACACACGCAGCTAGAACTGAAGGAGCACACACTTTGCGCCGCACTATTATTTGGTGGTTATGAGGACAGATTCGGGAGCCGGCCTGCCGGGCTGGGTGCCCACCCCGGCACCACCTCTTTCTAGCTGTGTCACTTCACCTCTCTGGGCCTCAGTTTCCTCCTCTGTAAAATGGGACAATACTCCGTGGATGGGAGGACTAGGTAAGGTAACCTACATGCAAAACAAGGTCTGACCCACGCTGCACATAGTGTTGCTATTATTATTGCTGTCGTTGTTGTTGTTGTTTTGTTGTTACGATTACCACCACACCCTGGGCGGCCCCAGACCCCACCAGAATGCTGTCCCCACTTCCACCAGGACACAGAGTACTTTAGCATGGCAGCCTCATTTTTGTCCCACCTCTGCCCTGACTCTCCATGCGACCCTGGACAAGCTCCTGCCCTCCCCAGCCTCAGTCCCCCTGTCCACCCCATGGGAGTGCCTGGCTCACCTTGTGCTCCGCCTGCGGGAAGCGCTCTTCCACTCGCCGATGCAGCTGCTTGAAGGCGAGGCGCATGGCAGGCGGGCAGCGCTCCACGGAGCCCACAATGGCGTCCACGATGGGCCCCAGGTAGCCGGTCAGCAGCCCAAGGCTGGCCTCCCGCACGTGCTCCTCCGAGGGTGTACCCTTGAAGGACAGCCTCCTGGGGAGGGAGCAGACGGCTCTGCCTCAGAGCCCAGCCCCGGTCCCAGCCTGCTCAGAACCCTCCACAGGCCCCCCCTGCGCTCAGACAGCACCCACCTTCCCATCCCACTCTGCAAGCTCTGCTCCTGCCACTCCCACTGGCTCCGTGCTGCTGCTCAAACACATGGAGTTCATTCTTGTCTGGGAGCCTTTGTACGTGCTGTTCCCTCTGCCTGGGACATTCTTGCCTCCACATTCAGCTTAAATGTCACCTCCTCGAAGAGGCCGTCCCTCCCGCATTGCACATCACTATAGACCCTGGTGCAAAACGTGCTTTCAGCACAGACACGCCAGATACACGCTTCCACCCCAGGGCCTTTGCACCTGCTGTTCTCCCTGCCTGGAATGCTCTTCTGCACACGGCTTTTTCCCTCGCCTCCTTCAAGCGTTTGCTTAAATGTCCCCTTCTCTGTGAGGCTCTCCCTGCAACCCCTGCGGAATATTGCAAGTCTCTCTCCTGCTTCTGGCACTTCCCACGAGCCTGCCCCACCCACCCCACCCCTGTCGCCCCTGCAAGAGCCGTCTTCTTTAGTTCATGCTCTCTGTCTCCCCAGGAGAGGAATTCGTGTCCGTGTGTCCTCGTCTGTGAACTCAGTGTTCTGCCAATGCCCGGCACACAGTAGGTGCTCGACAATTGTTTTGTTGAGAGGATGATGGAGTCGTACTTTTCTATCTGCACTTTTCTTGTTCCTTCCTCTCTTACTCCCATCCAGGTTAGGGGTCTGTCTTGCCCACCCTCAGACTGAACTCCACAGAAGCTGGGCTGGTGGGTCTCAGCCCCACTGGGTCCTGGACCCGGGAAGCTAAGCCCTGAAGTAATGTCTCTGACATTGTAGCGTTTGATCCTCATGGGCTAAGTTGCCTGATGTTTCCCATGTAACAGATGAGGGAATGGGCTCAGGGAAGTCGCCTTGCAAGTAGTGGGCAGGGCTGACGTTAGAATTCAGGATTCTCCACTCAGGTCTGGCTACCACCCTGCACTGCCCAGGGGCCCGGCTGCCCCGCTCTGTCCTTGCCAGATGTTCTGGGAAAAGCCTGTGCCTTGGGGTTTCACAGATGGACCCTGCCCTTCTGCTCAGGACCTGGGTTCAAATCCCTGCTGTGCAACTTCCCAACTGCGCCACCTTAGGCAGGTGACCTCCCCGCTCTGAGGCTGTTTCCTTGTCTAGTAAAGGGGCCCTGATGCCTGCCTTTGGGGTGGTTGGAAGGTGTGGGCAGCGCTGGCTGGGCAGGGCCCAAAGTAAAGGTAAGACCCTCTCCTGTCCCCACCGTAGTCCCCGATGGATTGTCCAGCAACCAGCCCTCATGGTCTGGTGGGAACAAGCCTGTCCACCCTGGCTGGAGTGGGAATGGGTCCTGGAAAAAGAAGAGGAGCCCACGGAGGTGTGGAATGACCTCCCTGCCACTGGCCTGCTTCCTCCAATCTCATCTTGGGCTGCAGGCCCCCGCCTGTGCACCCAGGCCCCCAGGGCCCTCCCCAAAGGGCCTCAGCCACCACCACAATCATGGCAATTCCTAGTACACATAGAATATTAGTTAATGCTGGGCCGTGCGTGTGTAACTCAGTTAATTCTCACCATCCGACAGGGGTAAAGTGACTTGCACACCAGTGGTAGCAGAGCTGGGATTTGAACCCAGAGCTCAGATTTCCACATCCTGCCCGGAACCACTAACCGAAGCAGCCCAGGGACTGAGGTGCTGACTGAAGAGACTATGAGGTAGAATGCAGGGCTCCTGAGGGGGCGGCAGGTGGCGCAGACCCAGCCGGGCAAGGCTCCAGGGGACGAGGGGGCTGTCTGGGTGTCTGAATTTACCCCTCAGCTCTGCTTACTTGGTGCGGCCCAGGTCCATCTTGCAGGGGTCCAGCTCGATGTACTTCTTCTCTTCGAAGACTCGGTTAATCACCGGCTTCAGGACCTCGTGCAGATAGGGCATGCCCACGAGCTGGGGGCAGGGGGCACCACACGGGGCGGGGCTGAGGGCGAGGCCGGGGCGTGCCCATGAGCTAGGGGCAGGCAGCACCGTGCAGGGAGAGGTTCAGCGCAAGGCCAAGGGCTGGGGTCGGGGAGGAGGCTTATCCGAGGCGCCACTCAGGGTGGAAGGCCAGCTACCCACTGCCACCTGAAGCCAGCCAAGCTCTGGGGTCCACGTAAACACTGGGAAGGGCTCCCCTTGAGGAAGCGGCTGCCGGGCCCCCCTCCAGTCCTTTGCCTACTCACCTTCATGAACTGCTCCATCGACTTGGATGCCAGGGAGTTAGAACGAAAGAGGGTGTTGGGGTCGGCTGGAAGGGCAGAAGGAAGTATTTGCTGGGACATCGGGGGCTGATCCACCTCACCCCATACCCTCCCAAGGTGGAGGTCAGGATTCCTCCAGCCTCAGAAATCGAGGAGACCTACAATCTCATCTCTGGTCACGGTACAGAGGCCCAGGGTGGTTAAGCAATCCGCCTAAGGTCACACAGCTTAAGGGTGTACAAACACCAGCAGGCTGGGATGCACAGCATGGGGAGCCCTCCACGCACACACGCACGCACAGGAGCCCCTGTCCTCTGCCTAAGCAGCCCCCCATACTCCCCCAGAGACCCTCTGCAGACTCATCCTTGGGGAGTGATGTCCAGGGTTCATGGGGGCAACTCACTGGTCCGCGCCAACTCACGCCGGGTAAGATAGTCCAGAAAGGGCCCGGCCAGACCCTGGCCGAGATAGAGTTTCACCAGCTTGGTGGCAAGATCCTGGCGGCAGTCCCCCAAGGTCAGCTCCTCCAGCACAGCCAGGGGGCTAGACACATCCTCCTGGACAACGACAGAGGGCAGGAGAGGTGGCCCTGGGCCCTGGGACTCCACAGCAGAAGAGCCCAGATCGGTATCCCCGAAGCAAGGGGAGGCCAGGCTCCAGATCCTCTCCCACCCCCAGTGCAATTGCTTGTCTGACGCACCCACCTCTGCCGGCCCCAGGACAGACTCCATGAGCAGCTGCAGGAGTGGCTGGTAGCACTGTGAGGGCAGGACGCGGTCCTCGACGAGGCGGACCTTCAGCCGCAGAGCACCCAGGTTCCCCCTGACCGGGTCAGACCACAGGTATGTACTCAGGGGAGTATGTATGGGGAGGCACAGGGAGCCAAGATGGGCGGGTGTGAACACAGGAAGGGAGCATGGATAGTTGCAAAACGAGGTGAGTGTGGGCAGGTATGGGCCGGTGTGAACAGATGTGGCCAGTCTAAACAGGTGTGAACAGATATGGACAGGTATAAAAAAGAATGCACAGGTGCAGACAGTGTGAACATTGCAGCCAGTATAAACAAATGTATAGGAAAGGACAATGTGAACAGGTGTGGAGAGCTGCGGAAGGGCCCAGGGTTCTGATCACATGTCAAGAAGTGTGAACTGCCATGTATGCAGGTGGATGGATATAAGGTGAGCTCATTTGGACCTATGTAAACACACGTTGTGAGACATTCACAAATATTTGTTAAACAAATGGACAAAGTGACATGGTGATAGCTTGTGGGCTGACATGGGCACGCGTGAAGATGGTACCCAACATGGTTCCAGCCTGGTCTCTTCCCTCAGCCCCACATTTACCCAGAATCCTCCTCAGCTCTGGGAAAGGGCAGGAGACGGAACCAGCCGTTGGGTGGGTTCTGCTGCAGGACCTTCGGGGGAAACTCCACCTGTGGGCGTGGGGCATAGACCCTCAGCTGAACCCTGTCCCACCCCAACCAGCCCTGGAAGAGGGTCGCTGACTGCCCACCCAAGGAGGGGTGGCATAGCCTGCCGGCCAGGGGCCGTCTCTTCCTCCCACACTGTGTCCCTTCAACATAACAGCAGTGCCACTCCCTCCTCCAGTGCCTAATGATTAGTCCTGCCAGGGCACTGAGGGCCACCGGGAACACTTATTTGAAAAAAACTGAGGCTCAGAGAGGTGGAGCGACTTGCCCAAGGTCACAGAGCTGCTATGTCGGACTGTGTCTTTTCAGCTCTGTTTAGGGATGCAAATCATATCAAAAGGCTTCACCACAGCCCAGAAGGCCTCCGGGCCCATCCCCCTCTTTTAAAATAACTTTACAGAGATGTAATTTGCATCCCATGCAATTCACCTAGTTAAAGTGCACCATTCAATGGCTTTTAGTGTATTCAGACTTGGGCAAACGTCACGACTAATTGCAGAACACTCCTTATGAGCCCTGCCACGAGCCTGTACCCGGTAGCCGTTACTCCTTACCCCCCGGCCCCTGGCAACCTCTCACATAAGTGAAATCACATAATGTGTGTGGGATTCTGGGGGGAGGACTGGCCTCTTTCACTGAGCGTGATGTCTATCTCCATGCTGCGGCGTGTGTCCGTAACTTGTTCCTTTTTATGGCTGAGTGATACTCCATTGTGTGGCTATCTCACCTTTGTTTGTTCATTCATCTGCTGATAGATCTTTGGGGTGCTTCCACTTTGGCTATTAATTACAAACAATGCTGCCACGAACACTCAGGTACAGGTTTTTGTGTGGACAGGTGTGTCCTCATTCCTCGTGGGTACAGATTTAGGAGTAGAATTGCTGGGTCCCGTGGTAACTCTGTCTTTTTTTTTTTCATCTGTAATGTATTTTTTCCATCGCCATTGAATAACTGTCTTCAACCATTCGAGGCCCAGCTAGCATCGCATAACCAAGCCTCCCTCTTATGCGCTCTAACTGCCTCCTTTTAAAAATAGTCGGCCCTGATATGCCTCCACTACTGCTGAAAGGCAGGAACCATCCCTCCCACTGTAGAGATGCGGAAACTGAGGTTCAAGAGAGAGACCTGGCCCCCACTGCTTCCCGGAATAGGAGTTAAGGGTTTAGGTTCTGGAGTCAGAGAGCCCTGCACTCAAATCCTGGCTCTGCCATCTCTTAGTCATGTGACCTTGGGAAAACCTCTTAGCCTCTCTGGGCCTCAGTTTCCCCATCTGTAAAATGGCCAACAGTCCCAGCCGATTAGGGTGGCCATGAGGTTATGCTGGAGGAGCCCTTAGCACAGGGCCAGCACACGGTCATCCCGAGTGCTCTCAGCTCAGAACTGGACTCTGGGCACCCCCGTGACCTTGAGCACGTTCCTGCACCTTTGGGGCAACAGGACTCCATTACCCTGCACCTGATGAGGCAGCTCTCACATCTACCCACCCCACCCCCTGTCTCCCCTTTCCCTGCTTGGAGGCAGGGAGGGGCCACGGAGAGTGTTGGAGGGGGCGCTCACCATGCCCAAGAAGTCATTCTTGCCCACCATGTCCCAGTCCCAGAGCTCCACCCGCAGTGGGGAGGCGGTGCCTGGCATCTCCCGCAGCTCCAGCACCTCGTCCCAGTGCGGGAAGCGAGTCTTCTTGATGGTCTAGGGGAGAAGCGGGTGAAGGCAAGAGCTGACTGGGACCCCGCCTCCAGGTGCCCCGCCCCCAGGTGCCCCACTCTTTCCCAACCACCCTTCACCACTCACCGATGTCTCCAAGCTCTGGCTGCCCCAAAATACACGTGCAAATGGGTCAGACGTGCCGGAGATGTCTCGGGGGGCCAGGTCCCTGGGGACAGATGAGGACAGGAGTGGGAAGCACAGGACCCTCAAGGACCAAGACCCGAGCTGCACCTTGGAAAGGGGGCTCAGGTTAGGCTATTCAAATACCGCTGGCTTCCAAGGCAACGAACTGCTCTGGTTCAGGGAGCCAGCAAGGAGCAGCCCTCACCATGCCCGCCCAGCCCCGGGTGCTCCCTGTTGACTAAGCTACCCTCTGAGGAGGCACTAGTAATGCCCCTATGTCCCGGATGAGGAAATTGAGGCACAGAAAGATCAAGTCCTGCATCACAAAGCCCAGCACACGAAGGTGTAATGGGGAGGGGAGAGGAGCCCCTGGACGGAAGGCCAGATGGCAGGATTCAAAGCCTGGCTCTGCCAGTCGTTGGGGGGGTGACACCGGGAAAATCACCACCCCTCCCTGAGCTTCAGTTTCCTCATCTGGAAACTGGGAGTAATAGCAGACCAACCTCACAGGGCCAAGGTTAAATGAGATGTGTGTAAAGGGCTTAGCATAGCAGCTGGTAGGTGGTGAGGGCTCAGCTCAGTCATTCATTCAACAAACTCTCATGCCCACACCCTGCCCAGGACCCAAGAGAAGAGATGAGGCAGAGACCCCTGCCTCTGGTTGTCATGAAAACCCAAGTCTCACCCCACCCCTCCTTCCTGAGGTCCCCAAATCCAGGGACACACCCCCCAGGGGCTGCTTTCTTCCTCCTTCTGCTCATCTCCCACCCATGTTCAGCATCCAAAGCCTTCTTTGGTTTCCTAGGAGCCAGCCCAGTTGCTAAGCAACAGCAATTGGTCCCTTTCCTGTTGCAAGGATCCTTCACAGCCTTGTGGCTGGGGAGGAGGCCCTGCCCCATTCTGGGTCCTTTATCCTGTCTCCTGCCTCCCTGGTACTCCTTCATCTAGACCAAGGATCCCCAGCTGGGGGCAGGAATCTGGAGTTGGTGGGAGAGGCACAGAGAGGGCAAGAAAGGACTTTAAAGTCACACAGCAAGCTAGATACAGAGATCCTCCCCAACCTGGGCGAGAATTGGCCTAAAAGTGAAGGTTGGGGGAGCAAGGTGTGAAAAAAAAAAAAGACAAAGACAAGATGGGAGATAGGAGGGGGAAAGAGGAGAAGTATTTAAGGAAGTAGAATGATGGGGGCCTCAGAGAGAGAGAGCAAGGGGATTAGAGTGATAAATAGGCAGGAGGAAAGATGGATACCCCAATGAGCTGGTGCCACTGGATGGTCCCTTGGGGGTTTTACTGGTCCTGCATCCGTCTTCCTCCTGAGGTTTCTTTGAGACAGGACCTCCCCTCCCTCACTCCCAGCACACATGACTTAGGTGGGCTGATCCCTCCCTCCACTCTAGGAAAGGGCTTGTGACTCACACCTGACAAGTCAGAGCCAGTGTAACTGATTCAGAGACAGGCATGTGCCCCAGACTAAGCCAATAAGAATTATTCCCAAAACATTGGTTGGAAATGCTAAGAGATAGAAGTTCTTTTTTAATTCAAGCTGCTGAGCTGTTGGGATGGCAGCTAAGGCTGCTGGGGCCCATCTCTGCCATAACCTGGGGAGAGATGTAGAATGGAGCTAACACAAAAGACAGCTGAGGAATCTGTGTCTATAGATTCCTGATGTCACCATTGGAGCACCTAGATCCAGCCATGCCTGAAGCTACCTGTCATTCCTATGAGACAATCAGTATGAATTGGGTATCTACCGCTTACAATTTGATTAATGCATGTCCATGCCCCTCTGTCTGGCCATCCTGAGTGTGCAGCCTTTGGTTGCTGGTCGCTGGGGACCCAACAAGGATTTGGTTTGTGCTTTGACCCCAGGAAGTTGCAATCCAGTGAGCTTGATCTGTTTGCCTCCATGGGACCCTGGTTGTGAGCCCAGAAGTGCTCACAGGAGTGAGGAGGTCCCAAAGGCCAAGGCAGCAGCTGGGGCCGACCAGGGGTTCCTGCTCCTTCTCAGACCCACTCACCCTGCCACTGCTACCCCCCCACCATGACCATACCTGGCCTTGAGCACGTGGCAGCGAAGACAGCGGCCCTGTGCATCCTCCTGCATCTGCACGGTCAGGTAGATCTCACCCTGCACCTCTGCATCTGGGTCCACACGGCTCAGGTTAATCCAGCTATCGATTCCTGGAAGACGTGGGCGCTAACCTTTATTAAGCACCTACCATGCACTAGGCATCAGAAAGGTACTGAAGCCTGGACTTTCCACGTTAGCCTCCTGATGCAGGTGCTGCGATTAACCCCACTTCCAGGTGAGGAAAAAGAGGCCCAGCAAGAAAAGAGCAGTACCCACAATCCCACAGCCAGCACATCGCCGAGCTAAGATTTGAATGCCAACAGTATTGTTCTGGGACCCATGCCCTTAACCACTGAGTCCTACCGTACTTTGCCCTCAAAATGACCTTGGGCATTGTGATCTCTGCGTCTCCATCCTGGCCGCTCTCCCTGCCTGAATCAGTCAAGTCAACCTCAATGTCCATGTCAATGTCGATCTCTCTCTCTCATTTCTCTCAATGCTTTGAAGAGATTGTTCCACTGATTTCCAGCTTCCATCATAGTTCCTGGGAAGCCATTTCAGCCTAATACTTGTTCTTGGGGAAACGGTCTATCTTTCCTCTCTTATGCCTTTGATGCTCTGCAGTTTTACCCCCGTGTGTCTAGGTGAGGATGTTTTTTATCCTTCTTAGTACAGGTTGCTCTTCCCCTACTTAAAAAATCGTCTTCTTCCTTGAGTTCTGGAAAACTCTAGGTCATCGATTTTGTTCATCATTTCCTCTCCCCGGTGTTTATTATTATTATTTCTTCTCCTATTTTCTCCCCTTTTCTCCTTCTAGGACTCCAATGAAATGAACTTTGGACCTTCTCAGTTATTACTATGTCTCCAAACTTTTCTTTTATATTTTATTCTTGTTTCCCTGGGCAAAAGTCTAAATAATTCCTTCTGCTCTCTCTTCCGGCTCATGAATCCTCACTTCTGCTCTAAGGGATCTGCTATTGAACTCACCTACTTAATCATTAGCTTCAACAATTGTACTGTTTATCTCTAAAAGCTTGGTTTGGTTCTTTTTCAAGTCGGTCTGCTTTTTTTGTTTTTCGTTGGGGGGAGGTTAATGCATTGCTTTAATTTATTGTGGTTATTGCTGGCCCTTCCTGGTGACTACGTTTTTTTTTTTTCTTTAAGTATTTTTTTAAAAATTCTGTTTATCATAGTTACAGAACCTAAAGTCTTCGTGAGTCTAAATCAGGGCTACTGTCTCTGCTGGCTCTTGCTCATGGTGACGCATACGGCTGAGGTTAATCCAGCTCTCAGTTCCTGGAGGGCACAAGCTCTAACCTTTATTAAGCACCTGCTATGCACTAGGCATTGTGAGTATGGTGATCTTTGATGGTGAATTCATGTTTGTTTGATCTCACTCCGCGGGAAACCTAACATGAGGATGCTAATCCCTGGAGAAGAGTGGTACTTGCTTATTCCAGGCTTCTTTAAGGTCTCGGTCTAATGGGGAGGTCTCAGAGTCAGTACTGTCTGCCTCGGGCCTAGCTCCGGATATAGACGGTCGACTGCGGATTTGATACTGACATCTGCTTTGCGGGGAAACTCTTCCTTATTCCTTTGCTGTTGCTCACCACTCCCTGTTAGGTTTTGCTCACGACTGGGGGATGGGAGGAGAACACCAAGGGGCTTTTCTTCTTTACAGCAAGTCCAACAGTGTATTAGGGATCTCATCTAATTCAGGATCTTCAGGATATGGCAGGAGGGCCTTTTTGAAGATGTGGTTCCCCATGCTGCTGAAAGTGAGAGTCCAATCCCACCTCTCTGTCTCTCCGCTCCTCCCCCAGGATGCCGTCAGCTTTCCTGCACTTGATTATCACACAGACTCCAAACTGATCTCCCAGAGCTACTCCTGTCCCACCGCGATCCAGTATCCACAAAGCAGCACAGAGATCTTCTGAAAATGTATCTAATCGCTCCTGCCAGCCCTTCCTCCTATCATATGCCTCCAATCTCTTCACTGTCTTGCTCAAACACTACCAGTGGCTCCCCAGTACCTCCAGAAAAAAGTCCAGACTGTGGTCTGGCACCTAGGGCCTTTTCCAATCAACCCCCACCAAATACTCCATCTGGCCTACGCCTGGCCCTGGGGAATTCATGGACATGTGCCTGGGCATCTTTGCCAAAGCACCTTTAAGGACCAACTCATTCCCCTTCCTCCAGGAAGGCTTCTTGGACCACACTGCCCACTTCTCCTCATCCACTGCCATACCAGTGACGTTCCGCATACCTCCACCCCCACATTTCTGTCCTGTTTAAAAACAAAAACTGAAAAAAATTTCCACTGGGGGCTCTGTGTTTCCAGTGACCCCAGCTGTGCCCTGGGCACGGCCACCCCCCTCTTCTGCCTGGCTGGGGCCCAGTGCCCCTCACCCACCTCGGGGGTCGGCTGCAATCGCCTCCCTGCTCAGCGAGATCTTGCCAATGATGTCATCGTGTCTGTGGAAAGGTGGGCAGGTGAGTGTCCAAGTCAGAGTCCACCTGCCCCCCCCCCCCCGCCATGGAGTAGTAGGGGCAGACATCAAGGGCTGGTTAGGTAGGTGGGTGCTTTGCTTCATGGCATCCGCCTCCCCTCAGATGCCTGGCTTGGGTCCCCAGCACACACCCCACCGTATCCTCGTCCAGCACGTAGAAGGCCAGATGGTGGAAGTCCAGGGGCAGGTGCACCGTGTACTCCTCCCCCCAGAAGGGGCTCAGGCTCCGCCAGACAGTTGCTGTCCTGCAAAAGGGGCCACAGGGGGCTAAGGGCACTTGAGCCACACAGGGAGCAGACACTGGGCACCCCGTACACACACATACACATTCTCACGGGGATACTCACTGAAACAGAGACACTCACAGATACGCCACCAAAGCCAGAGACACCAAGAAACGTTCACACCGACACAGACACACAATATGCTGCCTCAGAAATTTCTAGAAATACACATCTCTGTGTTTCTACATACCAACACATGCAGACACACACAGAGAAAGCACACATTCACACAAACGCACAGGCAAAAAAATGCTTAGACACACAGAGACCCACAGACACACACTCACATACATACAGTTGTACACAGTGGATACACACACAGAGTCACCCAAGCACACACAGAAACTAACAACATGCACAATTCCATCCAGCCATTCATTCATTCACGCCATAAACACCCCAACCGGGTGCCCAGCCTTATGGGTTCCAGGGGATCAGAGGGAGAGAGACCAAGGTACGGGCACCCCCATAGCCCCCACTCCCCAGCAGGCAGGTGCTCCCTCCTGAGCTCTTGGGACACAGTGAGGGAAGTCCCGTGACTGAGGTTAGCTCGGCGGTGCCTGGTTGGGTCTGGCAGTGCGGATAGGAGTCAAGAAAGGCTCCCTGCAAGAGCTAGTCAGGCAAAGTAGGGAGAAAGGATGCAGACAAGCATTCCAAATGGCTGGAACAGCATGTGCAAAGGCCCAGAAGCAGGGATGTGCTTGGTGATTCTGAGGAACGGGAGGGTGCTGGCTGGGACAGGCAGGAGTGTGAGGGGCCAGAAAACCATTATGTCAGCAGGAGCCAGAGCCCTCAGGAAGCAAGGGAGAGCCCCCGAGGGTTAGGGACCAAGCCAGGCTCTGACACAGACACACGCATAGAGCATCTTCACCCTGACACCCCTGCAGACACACTTCCCTTTACCCAACAAGGAAGAAAGAACCTACTTGCTCAGTGAAGGCACACCCAGATTTATGGCTGCAAGATTCGGTTGCACACCTGCCACTGCCACCCTCCTTCCTTTCATACCCTCTTCCCCAGCTAAGAGTGTGAGTGTGCACACACTCATGAGCATGCACATATGCATGCGCACTCTGCCCTCGGCCCCAGCCCAGGGCACCCCCATGAGATGGACCTCGCTTCCCAAACACCCTCTTCTCCCTACCCTGGCCCTTTCCCTGCAGGAAGTCCCTCAGGCTCCCCAGCCCCTGAGGTGGGATGCTCCTCAGAGCCCAGAGAGTGGGGACACAGCAGTCTGAGGTAACACAAAAAGTTGGTCTGCGGGTTTGTGGGTAAGGGGGCCACGTGAGCATGAGAGAACAATGGAGGGATCAGCCGGGGCTGACCTCCCCCCACGTGGGCTCCCTGCCCCCAGCTCCCAGCCCATCTGGACCAGAACCGGCGCCAGCAGCATCCTGATTCCTGCTGTCTCCATAGGAACCGAGGCCTCAGCCATCCGCCCACCCGCACCCCTCAGGCCTGCGGGGGCTGAGAGCTGTCCCTTGATCAGCCTGCGGGGGTGGGAACCGAGCATGACCCAGCCCGATGTCCCCCCTGCCCAGACCTGCTCACATGCCAAACACTCTCAGACCCTCACATGGTTTCATACTGCCACCCGGGTACCCAAATAGGCAGGCCATGTTGCACACATGTGTATGGGGCAGTCCATGTGTGTGCACACACACCCGCACATGCACACAGACCACACGCTGGTACACGAAGTGACCCTGTGAGCCTGCATACCCACAGGGACACGCGCCTCTGCACACTAGCCCTCCAATGCCCACACAAACACTTACAAGCCAGCCCAGCTGGGCGCACGCATACACACACACACCCTGGTGCCCGCAGCACCCAGCATGCAGGCCCGGAACCAGCCAGCCCAGCCAAGCGTGAGATGCCCGCCCCCAGAGAGGCCACCGTGAGAGGCACAGGCTGGCAGCCGCTGAGTCAGCCCCAGGGATCCAGCAAGGACATCGTCAAGTCCAGGGGGAAGGTGTGGGCCAGTTGGGGCTGGCTGGGGAGAGGAGCTGGTAGCCCCAGCTGTCTGGTCCTGAGGCCAGAGCACAAAGCACTCACCATCAGGCCTGCAAGTCGACCCTTGGGGTAAGCATCGCCCCCCACCCCCCGTAGCTCCTCGTTACCCTGTGAATTCTTGTGCCTGGACTCCCTGGGCATAGGAGGAGACGCCCCCCCCCTCTCCCGCCCTTCTCTCTTGGCCCCAGGCCCCGCCTCTCCACTCCTCACCTGGCCACCACCTCATCATCCACTTTCACTATGCAGTAGGGGTCACTGCTCCCAGACCTGCGGAAGGAGGAGGGGTGGGGAGGGGTGTTGAGAAGGTCGTCAGGGGTCGGGGGCCCCAACCCACCTTCTTTATACAGAGAGGCGCTACGGAGGCCCTGAGAGGGGAGGCTTGCCCAGGGCCCCCCAGCAGGTTCAGCCATGGGGCAGGACCTCGAGGGACCAGCAGGAGATGTCATGGCTGCACAGCCAGCCCACTGCGACCCTACCCATCACACATGGGCCCCCTGGGTGTCCACCCACAAACATAGAACATTGAGGCACAAAGCGAGGAAGTTTGGAGTTTTCATCCCAGGAAGCCCAAGAGTGCGCACTGGCTGTGGAACCCAGGTCAGTCTCCTCCCTCCAGTTCCTCTGCTCTGGAAATCAGGCATAATGTTAACACACACCTCCCAGGGCAGCTGGAGGAACTAAAAAAGACAATGCATGGCGGGAGGCAGCACAGGTTCCCCCAGAAGTCTCTCTGCAGTTGACTTAATGCTACCCTCTGGGATGAGCATTGCCCCCTCCAGCTTTTCATTTCAATGGCCTTTCCCTGGGGAGGGGACACACACTGCCCAGCCTGCAGGGATGGGCCTTGGCAGACTCTCACTGCAGGCACAGACCAGGGCGCCCAGACCTCAAAACTCACCCAGCAGGACAGATGTGCCCCATCCCCTCCAGCAGCCATGAGCCATCAGCCAACCAAAGCCAGCCCCGTACCCCCTTCATAAGAAGAGTTTCCAGCCCAGCCCATCCTCTCCCCTTGTCCCATCACACAGGCCTCCTCTGTCTTCCACCCGGCTCAGTCTAGCCTCAGGGCCTTTGCACTCGCTGTTCCATCTGCTTAAGACACGCTGTCCCTGATCTTGTCATGGCTGGCTTCATCCTGTGTTCAAACCTCGCCCTCACCTCTCTGGCTGTTGCCATCCAGTGTAAAATGATCTCCAATGCCCCTGAGCATCCAAAATCATCCTGTTCCCTTGCTTCTCTCTGTTAGGAGTCTGTCTCCCAGCTCCCCGCAACCTCTGAGCTGTGAGCTCCCTGGGGCAGGACCCGTATCCCCCTAGGCCACGCCCACCTGGCAGTCAGCATCCAAACCTGGGTCTATAGGGCTCAGCGCACATCCCGTTAACCAAGGCCACCTCCAGCACCCCTCACAACATCTTCCCCAAGTGGCCCTTCCCTCCACAGCCCAGCCCCCACTCTCTCTCTCTCTCTCTGTCACCCCTTCTCAGTTCAGCTTGTCACAAAGGCCTCAGGGAGCCCAAGGAACACAGACATGGGTGCTAGGCAGGTAGTTCCAACCTGAGACTTGTCTGCTGGCTGAGCCCTCCCTGTGCCTCAGTTTCCTCTCTGGAGTCCTTCCCTTAGCTGCTTATGCTGGGTGCTCCAGGGCCTCAATTTCCTCTCAATCCCCCCGCCCCCCGCAACGAGGTACCCACCCCTGCACACCTCAGACTGGGCAGTGGCCTGGGTCGCTGAGTTCCCCTCTAGGTTCTTACCACTAATCCCCCTTCTGTGTAGCAGCCCAGTCCTCAGTTTCCCCTTCTGGCCCTCTGGGCTGAGTAACCCCAGGAGCCTCAGTTTCCCCACCTGGCTCTACCCGCTGGATGTCCCGGGCTGGATAACTCCGTAAATCTCCTTTCCCTCTCTGGGTTCTCTATCCCTGAGCTTCCTGAAGGCAGGTTCCCATTCCTCAGTTTTCCCAACTGCAGATGCGGACTGGGATCCCACCAGCAAAGGGCTGGGAGACACGGCCCCTCCTGTTGACCCAGCCTGACACCCAGTCCCCCAGCCCCGCCCCCAGAGGCCAGGCTCAGATGTCAGCTGCAAGGCTCTGACGCACATGAGCCTTATCAGGCTCCTATCGGTAGGGGCAGCCATGGTGGGAGGGGCTGCCCTCTCCAGATCCTCGATCTCTCCAGACCCTTGGCCTCTCCCACGGCCCCTGCCCCACCTCAGGTGTGGGAAAGTCCACTGCCTGCCCAGTCTGATTTGCGCATGGGAGCAGTTAATCTTCACATCCCAACTGTGTGATGTTAGGCAAGTGACTTTGTCTCTCTGGGCCTCAGTCTCCCCATGTGTAAAACGGAAATGCCAATAGAACCGTAAGAAGCGTTAAGCACAGGACCTGGCCCATAGTCAGCCCTTGGTGACTTACAGCTGTTACCATGAATGAGAGTAATAACTCTAAAGTTATTCGCTGAGTCTGCCTCTTACGCCAGGTGATGCTTCAGGAAGAATATGGACCCCTTTCTCTAGGGGAGGGGAAAGAGGACACACCCTACCCTAGAGTCCCCACGGGGGGCAGATCCCAGCATGCTCAGAGGAGAGCCCCTCTGAAGAAGGGAGCCAACAGTTAGGGACACTGAGGCAGGGTGGCTGGATCCCCAGCTGGGGCT
>PVJD01012811.1:0-37531 GCA_004026545.1 Mormoops blainvillei | reverse complement strand
ATAGGGTGGATTATTTGCAAACTCTCAGCTCTTTTTTTTTCTTTCTTTGTTGTTCTTAAATTAAAAAAAAAAATTTCTTTCCCGGTCACAGCCTGGTGGTGAGTCTGCAATGCCCAGCATCGAGTAGGCAGTGCGTGACCACTCGTTCTTGTCCTCTCCCATCTTGGGAAGTGCTTCTGAATCTAGGGAATCCAAGCAGGTTTTTGGAGGAAGGTCAAGGGCACAGAATTTTCAGAGAGAGGGCAGCTAAGGCGACTGGCTGACCCTCTGAGCCCAGCTCACCTCTGTGAGGTGGCATCAGGAGCAGTGGAGGAAGCCGCGTGCAGGGATGCGAGGTGCACGTGTGGACACAGGAGCCCTGGGCCAGCTTCTGAGGGCTCTGTGCGGGGTGGTGGTGACCAGGAGGGGGAGTGGGCCTCTCTTCTTCCAAGACAGGAAAACCCTGACGGACCACCCCCGGCCACCCCATAGTGTGTTGAGTTGGGTCTTGTCCCGTGGCCCCAGGTGAAGTGTCCTGATTGTAGAAAAGGAATAAAAGCTGCTGACAGATGAGCGCTGCTGTGAAGGACAGATTTATGACTGAGGTAGGGAGGCAGGGCCTGGATCTGGTCACGTGGAGAAGGTTTGGGGGGCAGGGCCGGTGTCTGCCTGCAGGGCACTTTGAGACCTGCTAGCTCCCTGGTCATCTATCTTGGAAGAGGTGATGAGCATGAGAGCTTTTCTGTTGGTTTCAGGATTCAGACACGCTGAATACATTCTGTGGGTTCCTGTGTGTAATTTGTGCAGGAACTGCATAGTTGTACACGTGTTATTCTCCACACTGACTCCATGGAGTCTCACTGAGCTCAGACCTGTTTATCAGGGTCTTCGCTGCTGTTTGGACTCACGGCAATGGGAGTTGACAAAATGCAAACGGACAGGGAAAAGTCCGAAGCCTGACTGAGGGATCTCCCACTGCAGTTTGGAGGTGTTGTAGGAGTTTTCTCCTAAGATATTTGTTGATGGAAAGATAATATAGTCCAATGTCAAGATTATACCATTGGACAGTCACTGCTTTGAGAGCCCAGAAGGATACCGACTGCCCTCTGTGGGGAGGGTGGGGAGACTTCACAGCGGAAGAGACATGGGAGCCCCATGTTCGGGGAGGAAGATGTTGAGGTCTGAATTCTAACAGACCTGGTCGAGTTTGCTCCACGTCATGGGTTTCGTTATGTCACAGCATAAGTTCTGCCCCTAACTGTCTCCTCTGCAGATCTGGGGCATCTCCAGTGCTCACGCGATGATTTCTCCAACACTCATTCCATTTTCCTTCTCGGGCAGCTGTCGTCTGACTGTTGGCAACCCTGGCTGGTCCCCCTGGAGACACCCAAGGTTGCAGACAATTTTCCTTTCTGTAAAACTTCTGCACTAAATCTCCTCTGCGTCTGCCGTTTCCGGGACGATTCACACAGATGTCGTAGGTCCCTTCCTCTTGCTCTGCGTTGCCGTGGTTCCTTCCAATGAGCTCTTGCCCCGTTGACTTACCCTCAAGTGGGGAGGGGAGTCCCCAGTCCCCGTGTGGACCAGAGATGAGACCTGCATATTGTCCCTCTCTGTGTTCTCTTCCCGTTGACCAACATGTAGATTATACATAATTGGAGCTCTTTGATGCCAAATGTCCGTTATGCTGATGACATGAGTAAGTACAGCAGAAACGGTGACACTGCCTGGTGTTGATTAAAGATTAGCCCAGGCAGCCAGGATGCTGAGTGCTCTACACCCAAGAACCCATTCTCTTCTCCTCGCACCCCTGCCAGGGGAGCACCACACAGTGTAGTGGGCATCACAGATGGAGACACTGGGGGATGGAAAAGATGGTGGTTTGACTGGGGTTGCCTGGATGGCCAAGACCGCAGAGTCTGGTCTTTGACCCATGATGTCAAGTGGAGTGGGTCTTCTGGGGCCGTGGACGGGGGCCCTGTGTACCTAAGATGCCCCTTTTCACAGCCCCAAGGTCCAGCTCAGACTCAGTGGCACAGGGGATGTGTGCAAACCTCCTTCCAGCTGAACCACCAGGACCTTGCAAGCTCTGTTTCTGCTAGATATGGCTCAAGTACAGAGACCACACCTTCCGGGACCTGTCATGTGGTCTTTGCGTGCCCTTGACTTTTGACCCACTTATTTTCTGAGTGTTGCAATCTTTTCAAAACTAGAAACCAGTAGATGAGCAGTAACAGGAGTGACCGCTGTCCTCTTTTGAGTCTATGCTGTGCCCTGCACTGGGTGCAGTTCTTTGCCTGTGCTCATCCTGTGATGACTCACCAAGTCCTTTGGGGCTGCTAGTTAGCATCCCCGTTTTACAGCCAAAACCACTGAGTCAGCACTGCTGTCCTGATGCTTCTGCCTCTGGGAGAGCAGGGAGGGCTCATGGAGGAGGGGGAGGGGGCGGCAGCGAGGAGCCACTCAAAGCTGTGCTGGTGATTCGAAAATGAGAGAGAACTCCGAGCTCCATTCTTCAGCCGGTTCTCATATTTCTGTCCCAGAGAACCCTGCAGGTGGGGCCGCTAACCTCAGTAGTGCTAAGTCAAGGGCAGGCCAGGAACCTCAGGCTTCAGTCCTACCCCCCGAGTTACGCAGCCGGGCTTGTTCTGGTCATGTTTGCACAGGCCCTTTCTGGGCCTCTGAGTTTGCTCCCATCAGCTAGTAACGCTGACAGTACTACCCTTGCAGAATGTTTGTGAGAACCCACAAGAACTGGACCAAGCCCTTCTCACTCCGTCTGGTTCCAAAATGCCAGGGCTCTCAGATATTTCTTGACCTTACCATCATTTTTTTGTGTTCAGAATTATTGTAATAAGAAGCTGCAAGAAATTCTATCAAAGACAGCTAGTTTGATGCCCTTTGGCAAGCCAAACCAACACAGGTAGATTTAAAAAGGTAGGTAGGGATGTCTTCCTGCTGACTATGGGTTAGTGCTTTGTTGTCGGGGAAAGCGAAGTAGAATAGGAGCCAATGTCAAAGGCTTTGGAAGTCGGGGCTCCCCGCCCCGACTTCCTAGTGGTTTCACTTAGATGGGCTCTGGAATCACTGACTGTCTCTTCTAACCTTCTTTACCTCAGGTGTGCCTCAGCCAAGGTCACCCTTTGCTTAGGCCTAAGCACTTTGGCCATTCTAGGCATATTTTCTAAGGGAAATTCATTCATTCATTCATTCATTCATCCGTTCATTCAGAAAGTGCTGTGTGCCAGGCCAGCACTAGTGCTGTGGGTGTGGAAATTGACAAGGTACAGACCCTCCCCACCTCCACTCCCGCCACCTCGGTCCATGTGACCCCCACAGACCCAACACAGCCGCAGGATGGAACGGGCTTTGGGAACTGCAGTGCACGGTGCTGCTTCTTTGAAAAAGGGGATGACAGATTTCAGGTGACTTTAGAACAATGACACAGCCTGTTGCACATAAAAGTGTCCCCTTGTACCCCTGCTGGTGTAGCTCAGTGGATTGAGTATCAGCCTGCGAACCAAGGAGTGGCTGGTTTTATTCCCCAGTCGGGGCACATGCCTGGGTTGTGGGCCAGGTACCCGGTAGGGGGCGCATGAGAGGCAACCACACACTGATGTTTCTCTCCCTCTCTTTCTCCCTCCCTTCCCATCTGCTTAAAAATAAAATGAATATACTCTTTAAAAAAAAAAAAAGTGTCCCCTCACACATGTCTTCAAAGCAGACAAAAAGGAAAATCCCCAAGCCTCTTGTCTCTAAATCCTAGGAATTACAGTGGTGGCCTCATTGGCCTCTCGGCATGAAGGCCTGCCTTGACCATGGGAGCCCTCCCCCAGCACACTGCTGTCCTCTGAATGGCTCTGGGTTTTTCTTTTCTGTGGCCTGCGCCCATCGGCTCTCTCCAGGGCTGTCAGTGTAAGAGATGACTCTGGTGTGACAATCTCTTTCAGAGGGTAGATATTTGTAAAGACTGTCAGGATCCCGCCAGCAGCTCTTATTACGGAGTACTTCTGGGCTTTTCACGGGAACAAAGTTGGGTACAAATACCTTTCTGGTGCGCGGCCTGCCATGACAGAGAGTGTGTTATTATTCCTCCAGGAGGTTAACTTCCCACTGGGTTTTCAAGTCCATTCATTGCTTTCTCCACGACTTGGATTTATTTTTCAGCACCTGTGAAAAAACACATTGATATTTCAATACCCGCTATCATCAACTGCCTATGGTGTGTAAGCACTGGCGCGCCTTGAAGGCGATGTTTTTTTTTCCAAAAATAAAAAGTTATTTAAAAGTTTTAAATCAACAGGGACTTTATATTGGTCCTTTTAGCATTTGACTTCAACAGGTTTTTAAAATTTTTTTTAAAACCTTCATCAAAATCGAGAGTCTGGATTTAAACAGTTCAAAGATGTTATTTTTAATTTAAATACGGAAAAATAGAGGCTGGATTCGATAGATTTGAAGAAAATTTGCCCCCAAAGAGATGCCACCTGTCTGCGCCCTGGCTTTGTGTTCTAAGCATCAGCTGGGAATCTCTATGTGGAAGTTCCGCAGGCCCAGCAAGGCGACAGAAAAACAATTTTATTTCTCTCTCAATCCTATTCCTCCTCCTGTGTCCCCTTAGTCCTGTGTTTGCATTAACAGCCTCTCCTACTCACTTTCCAGGGGCGGACATCTGGGATTCACTTGCAAGCTCTTCTTCCCTTCACGTGGAGTTTCTTCACGGTGGCACTCTGTCATCCTTCCGTCTTCCATCTCAGGAGCCCAAGGTTTTCAACATGCGGCTGCTCTGCCCCATTTGGAGATCGAGGGCGGGACCTGGTGACGGGTATCCCCAGCACACATCCACGGTTTTCCTGATGCTCCCCGGAGCGTGAGGTCTCTCTGGCCCACCTCTCAGGACTCTGGTCTAAGCACTCCTCATGTTTAGTTTTATTTTTCTCGTGATCCACCTGGTCTCCCTGCTCCCACCCTGACTTCTCCAGGCCGTCTTTGCACTCTGTCCAGGATTTGACCCTGCTGTTCCTCTGCTGTTATCAAAATTTAGGGGAGGAAACCCCCACCCCATCTCTGGGATAACGTTCAGGCGAGTCAGTGTGGGGTCCTAGGAGCTCTGACAGCACTGTCTAGTGCTCTCGCCCATCATTTTCTTTCATATGCTCTCTGTTTTTTGATATAACATTTCTGTGCTTCCAAGAATATACAAGCAAGGTCAGGTTGCATGGATGCAAATCAAGTTTCTAAAAGAGGGAGGTGGTTGTCCTGTCCAGGCCAGGAAACATCGAGGTCCCTGCCTTCAAGGTGGGTCTTTTCAAAGAGTTGTGACCAACTGCAGCTTCCCGGAGAGTCGTGGGGACAGTGATAGGACCTGTAGGAAAGTTGGTGCTGTCACTGGGGACAGCTGACATGGGGAGGAGCCTTGGAGGAGACCTGGGAGCTGCTTTCACGTGCATGGAGAAAGATCATAGGAAAAGACTTCCATTCTGAGGGACAGAGCTAGGGCTGGGGGCTAGAAACCGAGGGACGCCATCTTCAGCTTGACGTAGAGCTGTCCAGCCAGAGCTCTCCAGCGATGATGTGGACTTCCTCTGGGCGTCATGAGCTCCCTGCTCTTGAAGACCTGCAAGTGGACTGAATGGTCTCTGGGCCAGGGCACTGAAGGAATGGAAAGCACTGTGTGCCTGGCACGTTGCAATTTGTGTCATTGTCATCATCCTCACCAACACCATCCTCTGTCGTCATTGTCATCGAATTAATTCAAGTGTTAACGGATTATTCGGGATCCTGTGACACTGAGGATGTCCTCCGATGCTGGATTTTGTGACCCCGGGCATTGCCCAAGTGGACCCCGCTGCCTTCAGTGACAGTTCCGGAGCCTGCTGGAGTGTTTCGAACCAGCCGCAGGACTCTGTGTGCCGTGCTCCCCTCGGCACGCGCTCCCTATTCATTTTTTCTTCAAGACTGGAAATAGCTTTCACATAATCTCCCCACGTTGTTTCGTCCCAGAGATTTACCCCTTCCCTGCATTATCTCCCTGGTCCCAGAAACATTTGTGATCAACCTTTGCAGCAGCAGGCACCCGATTCTGCTCGGAAGCCAGGTAATGAGAACAATTCCAAGGCAGGCACTGCCTGGCACGGTGGTCGTGATGGACGGGGGACCCACCACACGACCTCCCAGGCTGGTGCCACTTACAAAGCTCCACACGGATTCTTGATAGAACCCGGACCTGCCCCTTTCTGATGCATCGCAATACCGAAGGTCTTTTATTTCCTTCCTAACTGAAATCTTCCCATCCCACTTTTCAGCAACAATTTTTATTAAAGGTGCAACCAGTTTATTAAAGAGTTATACACCTGAACCTTGCCAAACATGGTTGGCAGTAATTAAAGCTTCTAATATTCTCCCCCAGATTATGTCAGGATTATTGAGAAACAGGATGGCAAAACCAACAAACTTTGCCCATTTAGTTCCATTTTCTTTTCTTCCTTTATGATTCTGGAACTTAAAAAAAAGCCCTGGGTTATTGTCTAAGTACGATCTTAAAGTTCAGCAATTATTGCCGCACGGGTGAGCTTCTTGAAACGCTAGATAAATAAAAATACATGTACACACCCACATTTATACATGCCTACATATAAACACACATATACTTTATGGAAATGGGAACAAACCACATGTATAGAATTCGATCTCTCCCATCTCTCTCTCTCTTTTTATCTGTTTATCTATCTCTCCACCTGAAAAACATAGAAGTATATAAATTGAGGTGACTTTTTTATCCTGCAGAGCTCCATTCCCTGCCTCCTTCCCCCAAGTTAACAATTACCAGAAATATTTTTGTGAGTTGTTTTAGTCCCTGCTTTAACGTGTTAGTGCATGTAAATTGATGGCAACATTTTTGGGTTTTTTTTGCAATAAACACTAAACAGCATTGTTTTGTGTCACGTATTTCTAGTTTACGCGAATGGGAGGATGCCGTGATTTTGTTTGTTTTTGACCTTGCTTTTTATACTCAACGGTGTGTTTGAAGCCTTATGTACACTCCACCTTTTATCTGCTCTGTAACATCCCGGCCTATGAACGTGCCACACGCCCTCCTCCCAGTCTGTTATTTTTAATTTTTAGCTGTTACAGTCAGTGCTGGAATGCACATCCCCGAGCATGTCTTTCTGTAAATACGTGGGGAGAGTTTCAGTAGGGTAGCTTGCTGGCTTCAGGGGTTTGGAACTTGAAAGAGAAAAGTGTTAATTTCCATTTTTACTGACCTTTGCCTGAAATTCAGCATTTTCTTTGCCCTGAATGTAGACAACAGACTCTAGTAACATCAGCAGCGCGTGGTTCTGATGCCATGGCGTCCATTTCAGATCACACTGTGGCTGCAGAAGGGACCCCAACATACTGTTAACAAGCGTCAGCACTTCAAAGTCACAGCGATTATGACGATGGTACTGGATTTTTATTTTAACGAGTTAAGGAAAAACGCAAGTTATAATCTCAAAATTTTGTTTTCTCAACAGATTTTTTTCAGTAGAATTGGTTTCCTTTGCAATCCTTCATGTATTTATATAATATAATGTAATTCAACATGATATATGATACAATTCATATAAGGCATCATGGGATTGTCAACAACAAAAATGTTGGCTAAGACCTCCTCTTATGTGTGTAACAGTGTAATTGTGAGGGCACCGCCGTGTTCACAATTTCAGCTTCAGTAGCAACTGATGGGTGTTCTAATAAAAGATGTCTCTATGCATTTGACAAACTTACTAACAGCATCTGGGAATTCCTGTCGCTGGCACCCGAGCAGGCACTTGGTATTTGAGGATTTTGTTTTCATATTTGTCAATCTGATGATTAAGAAAGAAAATCTCATTGTTTTAATTAACAGGTTCCTGATTCCTAATGTGATTGAACATTTTTCAAATGTTTTTTGGCCATTTCAACTTTTCCTCTGTGATTTGGGCAATCTTCTCATTTACAAAATACCCCTAAGGGAATTACAGAAAGCATGGGATTTGGAAAATATTTTTTCCTGAGAAATTATGCTCATAAATTACCTTGAAATCCACAATTTTGACCAATGACTTTCAAAGTGGGGTGTTTGCTTGTAAGAGTACCCAAAATTATTTGTTGACGTGTGGGAAAACATTTGAACTTTTATTTATATTTATTTTTATCTAAAAGTGTAACAGAACATTAAGTTAAACTTTATTAAAACTATACACATTTTTGTTAATGTTTGTACATGTGTAATATAGAATGTGACTTATGAATACATAGGCATATATTGCAAAGACGAGCCCCTTATTTCCAAAAAAAGTGGTTTAGTACCACTATTTAAGAAAATGGCCACAATGATAAAAATAATTGCATTTAATGATCACCTACTATGTGCCAGTTGTTTTACAAGCTTTATTCACTTTAATCTTCATGAAAACCCTGCAGAGTGGGCACGGTTATTTTTGGTTTATGCAGAATGTGAGAATGATGGCTTTTATGTAATTAGTTCAAAGTTTCTTTTTTGTAAATCATGGAATTAGGAATCGCATGCACAGTTATTTTTTTCTGAGTCCATAGTGCAATCTCTTTTTATCACACCCTCTGCTGATCGTCACTTCATCAGGACAGAACGCTTCTGCCCCTTCCTTCACTCTGTTTCAGTGTCCCCAGGGTGCCTAGCGTGCTGTAGGAGAGCCGTCTATATTTTTTTATTGAATAGTTGAGGGAAAAAGGGAGATGACAAGGAATTAACTCACAGGCCAGTGTGGGCACTCGGCAGGACAGCTGGTAAGAGGGTGCTCAGGGGTGCGTCCATGGTGTAGTAGAAGGAAGGGGGTAGGGGTGTGGACGTGGACCGGGTATCTTGGCATGGGTGGGAGTAGGACAGGACTTCCAAGAGGGCAGGATGGGTGGTCTGTTTCCACCCTGAAAGCTGACCTTTACTTGGAGCTGTTACGCTACCAGAGAGGGGGTGCATCGAGAGGCCAGGGGCTGGGGCCGGCTGCAACCTAAGCCTCGGACGCCACGGCTGTCATGTGGGAGCTGAGCACCTTTAAGGAGTAACGAGGTGCGTGGCCTTGTTTTTACTGTGGTTTTAGCATATCTTCAACTTCTTTTTTAAAATTAAATTAATTGGGGTGACATTGTTTCATAAAATTATATAGGTTTTAAGTATACAAATCTATGATACATCATCTGTATATTGCACTGTGTGTTCACTTTATTTACCTCTCTTTGCAAGGGTATTCCATGACAGCTCCAGGGAAACACATGAGAAGACATTCCGCTCACCTTTGTTTCGGTTTTGGATATGAGGTGGCATCACATTGGGCACTGAGGTGACTCTCTAAGCAGGCAGGTGGGGCGGGGGGATATTAAGAGTCTTAGCCAGCAAGTGTCAGGCTAGGCACGTCATCTTCTGTGTGGTTTGGGATGAGGGGACTTGATCTCCCATCATCTCAGACTTGAACCCCTTTCTGTGTAGAAAGCATCTAAGGCATCCCTCCCCTTGTAGCAGCAAACTGAGGTGAGGGACAGGGCACAGGGTATTGAAAAGAGAGGTAGGGGCCATCCTTTGGCTAACAATCAGCCTGCAGTGGAACTTTCATAAACTGTGAGGGAGGAAGCATCGTCCAGAGAACACACACTTGTTGAAAACAGGGCGCTTCCAACATCGGTGGACACACATGGTTCCGGATGTTTTGCAGAACCAATGGTGCACTTGGTGCTAATCGGGCTGTAACTGAAAAAAATGTGATGACCCATTATCCTGTATCCTTGGTCTCAGAGACACTTGAGGGACTTCAGAGAAAAAGGAGGTGAGAGCTGGTTTTATTTTTTAACGTTATTTTTATTGTTGATACTATGACAGTTGTCCCTACTCCCTGCCACCTTTCACTCACCTCCGCCCAGCCCCCACGCTCCCCTTCTTGATTTTTTTTTTAATGTGCATTAAACGTCTGGTTCTATCCTAGAGAGGGACTTAAAATAGGGCTTTTTTTTAAGGACTTGTGGGGAAAACAACTAGCTTTCCCTGTTCTTTCTGGCTTTTATTATCCTTTTCTTTCTTTCCTTCTTCTTTGTCTTTAAGAAATGTACCTGTAGACTGCTAAGCAGCTGCTGCTGACTATTTTGAGAAAGATGCTAATATTCTCCATCCGGCCGCACCATTTAGCATTTTAACAAATGCTCACTTAGCTTTAAAAATGTGGTTTGGTTGAAAAGGGTTATATTTGTTTCATGATTTTCTAGCAGCCAGTGCAAGCAAGACGGCAGTTGGGAGAAGGAGCGATTTGTTTCTCTGTGTGGTGTGTTTATTATCACATCTCATTACCTTATATTTGGAGATAAGGCATCGCCTGCCGAGGCCTGCGGCAGGGACTCGGCCCACCTCCTCCCTCACAGGTGCCCCTAGAGCTACCACGTTATCAGCAGCTTCACTGACTCAGTCTCATCTCGCTGGGTCAGGGCTGATGGGGACCATCTCAGAATGAGGACGCAGGGAGGACCCCCTGCTCTGGAATGTGCAACGGGCTGGAACAAGCCTCCTCACAACCAAGAATATACGTGAAGACATTGAAAGACGAAGGATTTTATGATCTTATAGAGACAAAGAGTATTGTTGGGGCCTTGTACACTTTCATGCCCCTTGTTCATAGGTAGTCTGAGCTTCCATTTTTGGCAGTCACTGGGCAGGATGCTGAGGACAGAGGAACCAAGAGGAGTTGATCGTTGTGCTCAAGACACTCATGGTCTAGATGGGAGGGAGGTGTGAACAAGCAGCCAGGTAAACTCGGTAGCCCCTAGGGCAGAAGTAGAAGAGGGTGCTGTGGGGATTCAGAAGAGGTGTCTTATCCAGGGTGGGAATATGGGGCAAGTCATTCATTCATTCAGTATCAATTTACTACCTAAGTAGAACCTAAAATGTTCAAAATAGACATGGAGTGTGTGTGTGTGTGTGTGTGTGTGTGTGTGTGTGTGTGTAGCTGAAACAAAAGGCTTCTCCAGTGCAGTGGTGTCTCAGCTGTTGGCCAATCAAGAGGTATTTAACCTATAGGAGATAGAGACTAAGAACTCTCCTTACCCAGGAGGGACAGCAGCTTTAGAGGACTCAGTGCAGTTTGGAGAGCCTAAAACTCAGTGGCTGCAGACCATGAACAGGCAAGTGGAGGTGGAGAGGCCAGCACGGCCACCTTGTGAGCACATTCCAAGATAGAGAAGTCAACAAGATATGGTCTGTCCTCAGGGCGCTCATGGTCTAGATGGGAGAGAGAGGGGGCAAAAAGACAGCCAGGTAAATCTGTGTTGGGGAAGCACTGGATGGAGGCTTTCAGAGCAGGGGTGTGGTTAGATCAGATTCCTGAGTTGGATTTGTTTACTGTAGACAGCTAATTATGAATAAGAAAGGGAGCAAAGGGAATTAGACATAGAGTTTAATATACTGGGGAGTAGGAGCCTGCTTGCTTAGCCGGGAAGCTGGAGTATTTGCAGGCCCATTCGCACGCTCCCGGGGACTGTGCTGAGGAGACCTAATGCTAGGAGCACAGGACGTCTCCCCAGGAGCACCGTCTCCCCTCTGGGATCAGGTTGTTCAGAGATGCAGAAGGAGGTGCTTGACCATAGAGGTCTGTCAGTCTAACCTGGGAAAGGAATCATTGGTCAGGGGTGGGCCCATCAGACTGGGCTTGCAAAGGCTATTTTAAATGGAAAAAACTGAGGCTCAGGTGCTGAGTGATGAGCCAGGTCCCTTCTGCTGGAAAGGGTAGAGTTGGCCTGGGACAGTCAGAGGACACAGCACCGTATGACTAAATAATGAGGAGTTATACGTGCTGACGAGCGTGAGATTCCTCAGGAACTGAGTCATTCGGATCGGAAGGACGGGAATCTCCCAGAAGGAAGGGGACCTGAAAATGGCTGCTGGAACTTTGGCACTCAAGCACCTCGGGCAAGAAGCTCCTGCCCTCTGCTTCCTCAGTTGTGAAGTAAGTCATCAGGTGACTCCTAAGATCGGCGGAACTCCCACCCTGGAGATCCCTGCTGTGGTGGGTTCCCCCTTCTTCTTTAGGCTTGTTTATCCCCCAAGGTGCAGGGAGGTGGAGGGCTTCCTGGAAGAGGAGGCAAAGGGCCAGGGAAATAGGTTCCCTTCCTCTTACTCATGCGCACAGCTAAGCCCGCTTCAACGATATTTTAAAATTCCTCTTTCGCTATTCTGCCAACAATTTTCTGCTCCCAAGTGTGACTCTGGTTGAAAAACGACAGATATTGGGTTCAACAGTAGACAGGTGAAAGTCAAGTTCATACATATTTGTCTATGAAAACAGGGCCCTTAAATCTCCAAGCTACGGGGAAAAGTGAAGTCTGTAAACGCACATGTACAAACTTTCTCGTAGAGCTGGGGTTTTCTGTCGCTCTGTTTCTTATTTATGGATTTCTGCAGTTTACTTTGGACGGGGGATTATTTTTCTCTGCTGACTACGGCTGATTGATTCAAGGTGCCTGCTTACTTTCAGATATGGCCGGGGAAGCTGCAGCATAAGTTTGTGTCTGTATTTAAAATTGAGAACACAAAATGAGTTTTGTATTTGAATATTAAACTTGAATATTTGAAATTTTGAACTTGACTCCTTTGTCAAGACACTGTGTTTTACAAGTAATTTATTTTGGAAATATAGGCTCCTGCCTGTACAATGTACATTTTGAGTAACTCGATGTTCCGACTTACCTCTGAATATTAATATCATTTGGGCTGCGCACACTCGGAGACGTTATATAAACGTATCAGTGGAAGATACTTAAATAGCCATGAAGGGGCTAAAGTCAGTGCTTTTCTCAACATCTATATCAGGATATTGGCTTTCCATACCATGACTTTAATATAACCTCGGATAAGAAAAACTTCAACAATCAGAACAGAAAACAGCTCTGTTAATCACAGAAAACATTGGATGCAGGACGATCACTTTTAGGACCATAGAAGTGACACATGCCAAGCGAGCATAAGATTTTTCTTTTTTCATCAGTTTATGAAATAATTCTTTGCTTGATTTTTTTTTTTTTTTTTTTGGTATGGAAGCTTCAGAAGTAAGGTTTTGCAAAGACCTGGTCATGCTCAATTCCATTTCTCATCAGTGTATCCCAATCTAGAAGATGAAACTCATTAGTTGTGGAAAAAAAAAAATCATTAGGCTTGGTGGATTGGAAGAAGGGGAGCCAGTTCAGATTGGAGCCTTGACACTCTGGGGCCCTTTCTGTAGGGATCAATTTATCCTTCTCTCACCTTCAAACACTTTCTACTTCTCAGCAAAGATGGCTTTCACATCAAATGAGACAGAGGGAACCTGGCAGGTGGGTGAGGAGGAAGACCACGGTTGGTGCGTGGGTTGACTTGTGTCCCCCAAGAGATTTATCAAAGTTCTGCCCCGTGGAACCTGTGAGAGTGACCTCGTTTGGAATTAGGGTGTTTGCTGGTGTAAGTCGAGTTAAGATGAAGTCCTACGGACTCAGGCTGGGTTCTAACCCAACCTCATGGGTGTCTTTACAAGAAGAGGAGGTTAGGACACAGAGGCGTGCAGAGGGGTGTGGCCACGTGGAGGTGGGACAGAGACTGAAGTTCCGGGGGCCATAGACCGAGGAGCTACCCAACCTGGAAAAGGCTGGAAGGGGCCCTCCCTGGAGCCTCCAGAAGAAGCAGGGTCATGCTGGCACCTTGACTGGGGACTTCTGAGCTTCAGAACTGCGAGACTAAGTTTCTGTTGTGAAGTCACCCCGTTGAGGTACTCTGTTATGGTGGCCACAGGACATGGGCATAGATATAAATAACCTTGTGCTTGCAGCTCTGGAGACAGAACAGCCAAGGCTCAAGTTCTTGGACCCTCACCAGTCCGTGGCCAGACGGGGTACTTCTTTTCTTTACGCCTCTGTGAAGTGAGGGCAAGGAGGGTATCCAGCAGAGGATCGTGTGCTGGTTAAGGACATGGTCTATATAGCTGGTTTAGCAGAGGAAACTACCTGCGTGCGTGTGATGACACCACCATACACTGATGATTTTTTTCGCTAGTCTTTTAAAAAAAGATTTTATTGATTTATTTTTTAGAGAGAGGGCAGGGGAGGGGGAAAGAGAGGGAGTGAAATATTGATGAGAGCGAGGAACATCAGTCGGTTGCCTCTTGTACGTGCCCCGACTGGGGACCGAACCCGCAACCCAAGCATGTGCTCTGACTGGGAATCAAACCTGTGACCCATAGCTTTGCAGGGTGATGCCCAACCAACGGAGTCACACAGGTCAGGGCTTGTTTGCCAGTTTTAAGAGTTACAACCCTGGTGGGAAATGAGCTGGATGAGATCAACCCGACCTGATCTGAGCCAATAAAAATATGTCTGTAATTTCTTTTTGGTGATTTTTAAAATTGTTGTTCTCTTACAGTTGTCCCAGTTTCCCCCTAATTCTGTAACATTTAAACGAAGTATTGATCTTTCAATTTTCTGATATCTCCACCTCCACCCTGGCGGTCCAGTGTAGAGGAAGGGACCCATGACTGAAAGCCCGAAAGCCTGGCTTCAGGCCCAGCTTCAAGAAAGTTACTGGTATCTCTGAGCCTTGCTGTCCCCTGTCGAAGGACGTCAGCAATGAGAATCTCACAGGTTTGAGGCGTAAATCAACGAAACTTCGGTTGTGAAAGGCTTATTCAATTGTAGTTTCGCAGACGCTGTCGGTGTCTGCTGTCGCCGGGACTGGGCATCCCGCCCGGCACGAGTGTGCTAGACAGAGGGTTCCCGATCAGTGCCGACCAAGCCGAACTGAGTTTGCCGGAGCATCCCCTCCCCCTAATCATGATGGATTGTTCGGCAGGGGATTTTCTCGAACACCCTCCCCATCAGGTCTGCTGAGCACAGGGCCGCCGCGACGACGGTGGTCTTCCCGTGCCGCGGCGAGGGGCGCGCGCGCAGGTACACGCACGCATTTCTGGTGGGAGGTCTGAAGAGAAGCGAGCTGCCTGCAGCAGCCAGAAGGTCTGGAAGTGGGGGTGAGATTTCTAAGCCTTTTCACTGGGTCACGTTCTGGATTAGCCCGGGAGGGAACATGGCGGCACCGTGGCTGGGGTGGAGGGTGGCAGGGCGAACCTCCCAAAGCGCCTGTCGGCTGCGGGAGGCGGCCTGCCAGCGCTTCCTCGGGGCGGAGAGCCTTTCGTGTCCTTCCCGGGTCTTCCTCCCCCTCCTGCTTCCTCCCAGGCTGCCCCGCTAAGGCCCAGGGATTGAGGCCATTTAGTCTTTGTAAATAGTGGTGTCGTCATTTTAACCTCTGAGAGATTATGCTTTTTTGAGCAGAAGAACTGAAGCAGAAACCTTGGAAACTTTAATTATGACGGACTCGCGCTGCTTGCATTGTTCGAGACCAGATCGCCAAGGCAGGGACTCTCTGTGGCAATTTCGAGGGTGTAGGCGGCGGTGCCGCTGCCCGTGCTGGCTCCCGGGCGGGCGCCGGTGACTGTCGGGGCCACGGCGAGCCCGGGGGCCCCACGGCGACGGAGCTGCCGCCCTGTCTGGCTGCGTTCTGGGAGTTGTTCAGCGCGGAACCGGAGGCTGGCAGGCAGGCAGGACTCTGACACAGGTGGGGCTCACGACTGGCCGGCACCCGACTCACACCCTGGAATTTTCCAGAATGGTGGTTGACAAATATGCAGAAGACATATCACGTCTTCCCATTGGAAGGGGATCTAAGCGTCACCTGGAAAAATTGTGTTGAGAAAGCTATCTCTGGTATGAGGACCCCAAAATAAATTCGGAGCTGGGCAGTCATCCCCCAGGAAACGTCCGGGTTTTCTCTTATCCAGGATTCTGCAGTGCCACCCTGGCCGGGGCTGCCAGGGAGTCGGCGTGACCCAGACGACCGTGGTAACCGTTTCATCCAGAGCCTCCCTGGGCCCATCTCTCCCCCTCTCCAACCCCCAAAATGATCTCTGATCATTTTTTCCGGAGTTATTTTCACAAATTAATTCCATGTGTATCTAAATGTCATCAGCTGTGACACATAGATTTGGAAGTGGCAAGATCAAGCCGCAGGAAACCAGGCTCCTAGAAGGAGAAAAAGTTCGCACACTGGCCTGGTGCTTGTACCCACTCTTGACCCCAGAATCTTCGCTGTCCATCCAGGACTCTCTGTCGCCCAATTCCTGGCAAGTGGCCTGCCCGCGTGGGTCAGTTCTGGTAACTGTGCTTACGACCGTGGCCTGACACTTGGCTGACCACAGGTGCTGGCTCTCTGGCCGTGGTTCCGTTGGATTCCGCTCCTTTCAGCCCTGTCCCTGGGTTCTGCCCGGAAATGCCTTCCCCGGTCACATGCACACCTGCCTCTCTGCCGGGCTTTGCAGAAACACCACGGCTCCCAGGTTCTTCATTTTCAAAATGAACTTCATCAATCTCCTCTGCCACCCAGCTGTTTTTCGGGGCGTGGGGGGGTCACACATGTCAGTGACAGTGGTTCGAGGTATTTCTCTGCATGCCCCGGCTCCTTTGACAAGAGACCTCTGTCTGGAAGTTTCTCTAGGCTTAGATCTGGGTACAGCTCCCCTCTTCGCATCATTTGGAGCCTGCTCGATTGTCACCTCCTCAGAGCAGTGCTCACTGACCTCGGTCCCCAATATTCCAAATTGCAACTCCTGCCCTACCTTTCTGTGGTGCTTCTCTGATCTCTGGAACTGCGGTCACCACCTCAGGCCATGCTACTTACTGATTTCTGTTCCCTCACTGCCTGGTCTCCTCACCGCTGACTGTTTTTGCCCATCCCTGTTCCCAGAATTCCCAGATTGCTGCCCAGAGCAGAGAAAGTGCTCAATAAATCCATGGCAAATGTGTGGTCCAAAGGGTGACTGGGCGTGGTGACCATAAGGCCCCAAAGCCAGTGTGGCAAGTGACGGTTGCATGAGGCCAATTTCTCCTGATGTTGCTACGGAGGCAGCCATGCTGGCGGGTGACGGGCCATCTCCCCACCACCCCTCACGTCCAGGTCTCCCTTCAGGGTGGCACACACTGCTGTTTCTCAGCAGAACGCCGGGGGCAGGTCTAGACCCACGTTTCAGATTCGCGTTGCGTTAGAAATACCCGTTTTTAAACTCTGGAATTGCATGCTTCGTGGTGAGATGTTCACTTGTGTTGGAACGGGGACCAATTTAGTCAAAGCATCTGAGAGTCACAGTTCCCAAGTCATGTTCACACTGGACTATAGTCTCGTTGAGCGGAGCAGTAGATAGAATTCTCCACGCTGTTTAAATGATTCTACCCGATAGAATGAGTAGCCTAGAATGAGAATTATTTTTTAGCGGCAGACCCTTCCACTTTAATGTTCCTAAAGTTTTTAAGTGTGAACCGGGCACTGGGAAAGGGAGGAAGAGAAAAAGGAATGTTTACTAAAGAGCAGTGTCTGCTCTTCCCTTTCATGCGTGTGCGTTCATGGTTGAATGAAAAGAAGAGAGAGACTCTCTGGTTTTCTGCTGTCATGTTAAGTGTGGAGAAGGGTTCTCGACAGCATGTTAATTGAAGCCAGAGCAAGTGTGTCTCCATCTGGCTATCAGGAAGCCTCCGTTCAAAGCTGGGCACCGGACTGGTCCGTGGTTGATCACGTTGGAATTGCCTGCAGGACGAGGTGTGGGCTGGGTTAAGCCCCCAAAGAAAGGGGTGCGGCGGCCCAGCTTAGTGCCCACCTACGGCTCTGGATTTGAAACGGACCCTTTCCCCACCTTACTCCACAGACCTAAGACTGTCTGAATGAAGAGGAAAAAGTGAAATAAAAGTAAAACAGTTTCTCCTGCCCCCACCCACCGCCAAGCCTGGGGGCTTCCAGTGACCTTGTATGTGATGTCACATGGTACCTCCACCTCGTCCCTTAGTTTTGGTAGATGGTATGACCCAGGGATGATGCTTTTGGGGATGGCCTTTGGCTGACCACAGATTTTGGAACACCGGTCAATCAATAGCATGGCTTTGGGTAGTGACCACAGATCCAGGGAACAATGACTCATCTCTGTGCCCCTGAAACCCGTCCTCTGGGAGACAGGGGACACCCTTCATTAGCACGGGAGCCTCATGCTCGAGATTCCCACACACATCCAAAATGAATCATCCGTCATCACTGACTTATTTAGAGCTATTTTTCTGGGTTTTTTTCTCCTTCAAATTGCGACCTCTGCTGAAAAGACCCCCAGGCGCAGGGACAATAACATCATTCATTAAAATATTTAAATGAGTCTCAGCAGCAGTAACGGCCAAGATGAAATCTTGAAGCACAAATTGCCAGTAACAGAGGCACCTATTTTGCCAAAGGGGCTTAAAACAATCTGGACTTGGGGTTCAGGTAACAGCTAAACTCCTGTCGATAGAAAGTATTGGAGATTAGCATGAGATCCCACATTGGCAACCAGGTGTCCCCATTCTTAAACACTTCCCAAGGGCCAGTGATCCTGGGATCGCAGGACACCTTTCTGGCTTTCGGGGCTAGACTATATATAATTCTCATAATAAGATACAAAACTATTCCTTAAGATCAAAACTATTTCCATTCAGTGATCTCACAAAGGTATCATAAAGAATAATTTTTTTCTTTTTTTAACAAAAAGAGTAACATTTTGCCATACTTTCTGAAAGTGAAGAGTTGCAGGGATCAGAACACAGACCCTGGAAAGTCTGGTGGAGAAGTAAATCCAATGTGCAAAGTAGGAACTTTATGGAAGTGCTTGGATGGTGGGGTGATGAGCAAAGCACTGAGTGAAGACCAACAGCCCAAGGCAGCTTTGTTAAGAAGGGCTAAGGGCAAAGTCTTGGGGACATGGAGACTCTGCTCCTGCCTTCCCAGCCCCCTTCCCGTGGGACAGTGGCGCAGGATCCTGAATCTGTGGCTTTCACCTCACAGTGGGGACAGCACCGCAAGCTGCCACCTGTGTGAGGAGTTGACCCACTTGGGCTCTGAGGCCCCTGGCCCAGCTGCCTCCCCATCTTCTGGTTGTGGTAACACCACCTCCTTCCTCTGTGCCGGTGGTGGCTTCCAACTGTGATTCACCCCCGGGTCCTCTCCCTTGTGTCTCGATCGGCCCTCCGGTTCTTCTGGGAGCCGGGCTATCAACTCCCGATATTGGACTCCATCTGGTGGAAGCCCCAGGAGCAGTTCTCGTGTCCCTGATGGGGTCCGCCCCCTCCTTCCCTTCTCCTTCCTTCCCAGCCTTCCTCTCATCCTCTCATTGCTGAAATTCATGTGGGACCCTAAGCAAGAAGGTGGCCTTTTCGTTGTATTTCAAGGCCGAGGTCAAATCTTCTTCCCCGAATGAAGCCCTCGCCGGCCGCTTCGGCAGAAATCATGGTTCTTTCTGCTTGCTGACGTGTTCTCTATTTAGTGTACATCTGTTTTTTACAAACCACGTAGGTTGCCGTGGAGGAGCACCTTTCTTTTTGTCTCCTGCTGACTTCTTCACCAGACCGTGCTTTGTTCACCTTTGTGCCCTGAGCTCCCGGTGCAGAGCAGAAATTAGCTTATTTTTCTTGAGCTAATTCAACTCACTTTACAACCATGACCAGCACTGCGCTAAGCCCCAAGCATGCTAAACCATCTCTCGTCTCATAACAACCACGGGGGCACCTCCAGTGCTCAGGTGTTCGGGCACAGGGCCGGGTGGTGCCGTCTCAGACACGCCTCCCCCTCGCCAGCTGTGCCCCTGGCAGCTGACAGGGCTTCTCTCGTGTCCTACGTGAAACAGGACCAGGAACCAGGGCGACTGGCACCAGGGCTGGTTGCCCAGGTCACACACTTGCTATCTGACCTGCCCCTTCCTGGCGTAGCCCGATTCCCACATCTGTAAATAAGGTGCTGGCTAGAGCAGCACGTAGGAGCGGGTGTCCTCGGAGGGCTTCAAGAAGCTGGTACCCCCTGAAAACTCTGGGATACGGGGGTGTGTATGTGCACGCTCAAGTTCCTGGGAGAAGACCCCTAACATGCCTCACGTTCTTAAAGTGGCCATCTCAGTTCTGCTTCCTGGTGCGTCCAGGAGTCTGTGGCCACCACGGTGCAGGCTGAGGGTGGCCCAGGGGGGCAGGTGAGGCGGGGGGAGCTTGCCTCACCGACAGGACTTCGCTGCTCGGTTCCGATGGCGCCCGGGGAAGCACGCCGGGATGCTCTGCGCCCCCACCTCTCTTTAACAAGCACTGTATAATTCATCAACTATCTGCCTAAATAAATGTTTGTCCAAACGCTGGGCAAGGAGCCTGCGTGGCTCCTTGGAAAACAAGTCGTGCTCTAAATTTTGATGAATTATTATTTATGGGACTCAAAGAAGCCAATGCATCTACCCTCCTCTCCCCCACCCCCATCCCTTTCTCCTTGAGAAAAAATGAAACTTATCTCCCACTGTCCATCGAGGCCGGATCCTGAGAAACAAGGGTTCCGGTAGGTCATCTTCGGTGTCCATACCGACAAAAGCCCGTGGCAGAATGGACTCAGGCCAAACCTGGGAAGAGCTGGCGAGGTCCAAGTCTCTGTGTGGTCAGGTTTCCTCCCAGGTGTCGGGGGCTCTGGGTGGCCTGCAGTAGCATGTCCCTTCCTACCATATGACGTAGCCCTTGAACCAGTCAAATATCAAACGCCTCGATTGTCTTTTTTACCTCCGCCTCCCCTCATTTGGAAGACATAACCAACGTCAAAACGGGTTTCTGATCCCTAAGTCCAAATACCTCAGGAATCAGAGAGCAGACATTTTGCTTTCCATGGTTTCAGTTGCCCACGCTCAATGGCGTTCTGAACATATTACATGAACAATTCCAGAAATAAACAACTCATTGGTTTTAAACTGCACCTTGTTGAGCGGTGTGATGAAATCTACGCTGTCCGGCTCCTTCCGGCCGGGGCGTGACTCCTCCCTTTGTGCAGCGGGCACGCCCTGCTGTCACTCAGGTGCCTGGCGGCAGGCTGGCTACTTCAGGGGTGCAGGCCTGCTTGTAGGGGACTTGTCAGCACCAAGTGTTAGCTCCCCGCAGACACAGTCAGGCTCTCAGCGTTGTGTGTAATGCTGGCCCTTCAGGACCCCAAGTTCCTCCGCTTCTAAAATGGTGTGAGTGAACCCCAGTTTTCTTCTGTCTCTTCTCCAGAACCAGTACTGTAGAGAGAGGTGAGAGAGGTAAACCGTGGGTGCCTTCGGGAGGGCATCTGGGTCCTGAGTCGGATGCTTCGTGACCCCCAAAGGCAGAGGGGCAGGCCAGAGGGTGGCGGGGTGGGCACAGGCTCTCGGCACTTCGGTGCCCGTACTAGGTGGCTGTCCCTGCTGAGCCCAGGACCTTCCAAAGGAAAGCCCCTTCCTCCGGGTCTGGGGACCTCTGCCGCACCTCCTCCTCGGGGTCACTCTACAGTGGGAGCCACCTGACCCAAGCGCTAAAAGACGTTGGCTGGGGTTTTGAGTGGACAGTACATATCACCATTCCACGGCTCAACAACTCCGCTGTTTACAAAATAATTCTCATGGGGTGACGTTAGGGGGCGCAAGACTCCAGGCCCTCAAGGCTTTTGCCCCACCCTGTCCCCATACACGTCGGGGGACTGTGTTCAAACGTCCATCTCAGCACCGGCTCTGGAGAGACTGGGTCCCTTCGCTGAGGGAGGAAAGGCAGTTCCATTCTGTCAACATCCCATTTGCTCTCCGTGTGTAGACTGTATCTTGGTTAACCCTGGATCCTTAAAAGCACCTTTATTTGAAGTGATTCAGCGTATGAAAGTATTATATTGGGGTCCTCTCTTTCGGGGTTCATGCTGACATCCATCCGAGCCTGCCCCTCGCCTCATCCAGAGGCAGGCTGGTGCACCGGGCTGGTTTGGGACCAAACTGAGGGCATGCTTAGAACCGGAGTCTCCTTCCCTGGTCATTGACCTTGGCTGTCAGCAGGCCACTCCTATTGTCTGCTCTCCAGAATCTTCTCTCAAAATCTCAGGGTGGCTGGGGGCTCAGGGAAGGATTCCTGGAGTCAGTAGTGACTTACCTTAGTCCTTGAGGGATGAGCAGGCTTTGGACAGGCAACGGGGAGGGAGAACGGCCTTTGGGTGGCAGTCCCAGGTGTAAACAGGGCAGACTGGTAATCCAGGCTCCACGGGGCTGGGAAGCCGGCGGGCCAACTGGATTGGCCTTGCGTTGCTCCCCTCCCCCGTCCCTCTGCAGTAACCGCTTGGGGTAAACCAGGATGGCTCTAGCTTGGATTTGCAGGTGACTGTCAGGGTGTCACCCGATGGTGACGGTAGTGTCAGTGAATAATCATGGCCATAGCTTCTCTGCCCAGGACCCCTGAAGGGCAGCGGGGGAAGGAGTGTGACCAGGGAGAAGCGGCTGAGGTCCAGAAGTGAGCTGTCCGGGTTCTGTGTGGGGTCTTGGCTAAGGCCTCCTGGCTAGAAGGGGTCTCCTTAGTAGGACTGGTTTCCCAGCTCAGGGGTCCACGCTTCATCGTGGGGCTTGCAGCCGTGTTGCCCCGCTGACCTCTAGCTCAGGCCTCTTCTGCTCAGACACGTTCATTAAGAGGCGGTGAGTCGACTGGGATAGAGTGGCACCTTGCCTGCCTGTCACTGAATGGGGGCACGCTGGCCTGACCCTGTCCTGGGAAGCGGGCCTGCACCACCAGGTGGGTGGGCATTGTGCGACTCTAACGTCTCAGAGCTGACGTCCCACCTTGCTTCTGGGCTCTCTCCGACTCACTGTCCTGAGTCACCAGGCACCTCATGGAATACAGCGACACAGACTGTCAGGCAAATGACATATAATTGTCATCTTGACCTGATTTCTTCCTCTAGAACACTGTGCGAATGCAAATTCGCCAGTGCCCTTGCCCATATGTGAGGCAAACACTGTCTCCTTCTTTTTTTTCCATCTGGAAATTATTCCTTTCTGATTGAGAGGCTCAAGTCCCTTCGGCTTGTAATAATATTATTATTTAGAATTTATGTTCTTAATTTTTATAAATAGTGCTCAGTCACTATGGCAACAGAATCTTCACAAATCATTAAATTAAATAATGACTAGTCATGATGCTTTGCATTTATGTTCATTTCCTTATTTAAAAATATAGCGCCCTGAATTCTTTAAAGATGCTAATTAATTGGGCCCCTGGCTCCACCAGTGCTCTTCAAAGGTGGATGACGAGGTGGATGCTTTGCGCTTTCCTGCCAGCTCTCTCTTGGAGTCGGGAGGCTGTGGGTGCAGGGACCTCAAAGGTCGTCTGGTGTGATGCTTCTTAAAGTGGGGCCCCGAATTCCTAGCTAGGGTATCAGGGGCGCTTATTATGGTGAACCCTATTTCTGAGCTCACCTCAGACCCACATTTTTAGGAGCGGAGACCTCAGCGCACGTGCTTTTAACCAGCTGACCTGGTGATTCTTGGGCTCTTCTCTCGACCCGTTGCCTGTCCAGACCCTGTCCCCGCTGCGAGGACGCAGCTAAGGCTCCATTGACTCCCAGGGCATCATCTGGCCTGGGCTTGCGTCCTCATGAACAGGCTTTCTCCTTCTCAGCCTCCCTGTGACCCTTTTGGTGGGACTTTCCTGTGTGTTGCTGGTGTTTTGCATGTCACTGACTGCTCGCTGGGCACCAGGGACAGCTGCTCCCACCCCAGGGTGACAAGCCAATGTCTCGAGACATTGCTGGATTTCCCTTGGGAGGCAAAGTCACCCTGGTTGGGAAGCACTGCCCTAGGCCTGGAGAACACATTCTAAGTGGGACACGGGGACTTCTTCCTTATTTTATTATGTTTGCTACTTAATTTTATTACTTTCACTTACATTTGAGAGTTCTGTGAGGAATTCCCCCCTGTGCTGCACTGAAACCTCACTCCCTATTGATTCTGCATGTGGGTGCTGTTGTCACCCCCAGAACTCGGGGCACGTCCCTGTCTCTGTCCCAGCACAGCGCTTCCGATGGGAAACTGGTGAACCTGGGCCTCTCCACTTGCCTCTTCCTGGGCTGAGTGCTGGGGGCTCTCTCAATGGTCCTTCCTCTGGTTGGGGTTCGACTTCTCTCCCTTGTGACTCTGGTGGTGCTGTGGCTTTCGATCAGGTCCACGGCCTTTTCCAGTGCGTTCAGCTTCTGAGGGTCAGTGTTCAGATGTGCACATAATTCTAGAGCGATATTTATTCAGAACTTACCATTGGCGAGGCCCATCTATGCCTGGCGCCAGGGCTGCGGAGATGGACCTGCTGGAGGGGACTGAGAACAAACTCCAAGTCAACGTGGTTCTGTAGGCAAGGCCGTCAGAAGGTGGAAGCAGGAAGAAGAGCCTTGACGTTCTGACGCAACCTGTGCAGGGACTGAGCGAAGTCATATTTAGCAAAAAACGAAAGCCGTGGAAGCATTCCTTCTGCCTGCGGGTGCAGGGTGGGGGCCTCTGAGGAGAAAGGCGGCATTTGGTGGCTCTGGAAGGCAGAGGTGTAGCCTGAGCAGTGGCCCAGGGACTTGCTGAATGGAACGTATTGATGGCACGGATTCCAGGGCAGTGGCTTCTCCTTGAACTTTGCATCCTGAAAAAAACAAGGGTCCCTGAAGTGGTGCCAGCCTCTTGGTCCTTCAGAGGTTGTGGCCGATGCTTTCCCAAAATGCAGCCTCAGACTTTCCCAGGGGCCACCTGGGGCAGGGATAGCATTGTTGGGCATGTGACAGTCTGGTGAAGTCCATCTCCTGCCCTCGACCTGCTTGGCCTCCCTCGTCCCTAGAGAGACAGCCTGTCGAACAAGAGAGACTCCGGCCACTGGAGCTGCCAGGGGGCGTGGCTTAGAGCGGCTGGGTCGGAAACTAGCTCTGAGACGTTCCACACGCTGTCTTTCTGAGGTCACTCCCTTATCTAAGAAATGGAAAGATGAAGCCTGCTGTCAGGGACCGAATGACATGCCTCCAAGATCACAGGCTGAAGCCCTAACTCCAGGACCTCAGAAGGCGACCTCGTTTGGGGATAGCATCATTGCAGGGGTAATTAAGTTAAGATGAGCTCCATACTGAAGGAGGGTGGGCCCCTCATCCAATAGGACTGCTGTTCTCATGGGAGAATCTGGACAGAGGAAAGCACAAAGGGCGGGGTGGGGCACCATGTGGCAACAGAGGCAGAGACTGGGGTGATTCCCGCCCAAGCCCTGGAACAGCAAAGATTCCAGCCAACCACCAGAAACTGGGAGAGGGGGAGGGAAGAGTCGTCCTTCCTGCCAACACCTTGATCTTGGACTTCCCGCCCCAAGGACCGTGAGACAATTTGTTTCTGTCATTCAAGCCACTCAGTGTGCTGTAGTTCGTCGTGGCAGCGCTAGGACACTGGTACACCCGCCTGATGGAATTGTGTGCAAATAAAATGTAACACCATGAGGCCAGGGGGTGAATCGCTCAGCGTGGGGCCTGCTGCGTGAGGCCGGCATACCAGCTGAGGACGGACGATGGTTCTGGAGAGGGAGCGTGAGGGAGGGTGCGTCTTGACATCTGTGGGGTAAGGGACTACGGAGAACAAGTTGTCTTGAGCCAGAGCAAGAAGCTGACCAGAGGCTGCAAAGGGGCCCTGGTGAGCGGCAGTCTTGCACGAGTGGAGCTCGTCCCTGTGTCTCAGTGACGTGAGCCACGGACCTGGACTCCGACCAGGAATAGCTGTCACCCTTTGCCCCTACTAACGGAGGCTGTCTCTCAATCTGATCACAGTCCTTCCAGGTCAGTGGCCTCAGCCCCGCTGGCCACAGAGGCTCGCTAGAGATGTGAGAGACACTAGCTTTGCGCGTCCGCCCAGGCGGCGGGAGGCCGGCACCAGCTGCGGTTGGCTCTCTTGCGCCTTCCCAGTGCCTGGGACCAGCCAGTTTGGCTCATGTCTCTTGAATGTTGGATGTAGAAGTGGAGGAACTTGGATTCACACCGAAGATCTCCCACAGCAGAGCCCAGTGCCTTTTCATTCCTCTTTGCCACCCTGCGTGACAGACGCCTTGTACAGCAGTATAGCAAGGGCTGACTGTCCAGACCCTCGGCCACCCCGTGTGTGACTTAGGAGTCATGGAATGCACCCGATGGCTCTATTCTAAGTGGGCGCGCTTTGCAAACCAACAACTGCCATGGGAGGACGAGGAGATGAACTGGGCAGCACACCTGTCCGCACGTACTCTTACTCTGAGCACAACCTCCTGCTGCTAAGTCATCAGTGTACTCCCAGAAAAGTCACACTGTGCCCCTGAGCATCTTCACCCGGAGCTGACCACCTAATTAATCAGCCCCCATCACCCTACAAAAAACCGCCACACAAACGAAAAGCCATTTTCTAGTACCCAAACAACAGGATTTTTGACTTAAAACACAATGCCAGCCTAATTAACTAATTAGACAACAAAATACATAATTATCCTGAGAATCGGTTGCATTCAGAGGTTACTCAGATGCCTTGTTTCCTCTGGAAAGGGATGGAGCTGGCTTCCCAGGGAACTGGAGAGTTTTCTGTGTGGGTTTCGGCCAGACACCTCTCCAGAGCTGCGGGCTAATGGCCCACGTCTCCGAGGAGTGGCAGAGCCCGTGCGTGCAGACTTTCGGGGAGAGGAGCAGCTTCGTCTCTCTCTCCCTGTGCTCCCACCCTTTGCATTATGCAAGCGTCTTTCCCAATTCTCCTCCCGAAATAAATGATCAGAGCTGTAACATCTACAGAGTCAAAGAGGCTGGTGCTGCTTATCAAATGCGCCCCACACTTGGAGACAGGTTTGGTCTCCTCCTTTATAATCGTTAAACAAATTGCTTTTCCATCATTGCGACCAAGTTCCCAGGAATGCAATCGGAGCCGAAGGCTGAGAAGCCTGCGGCCCCATGTTTCTGTTAGACCAGAATCTGGGCAAGCTACCTAGAGTCATTTTAAAGAGCAGTGGCAAAGTGAAGCATGTACCCAGCCCCGCAGCGATGACACCGTATCATGGCCTGGTGGTTCCTTCTGACACCCTGATGTCTGTCCTCGGGGTGGAATTGATGGGTGACACCCCACAGACACTGGCCCCCACCTCCAGGGCAGGTGGATTTGATGATGCTGGCAAATAAAAGAAAAATCACAGAAATCTATAAATGGAGGACTGGATTTCATCCTCCAAAGATTGCAGTTCCCAATCTCAAAGGCACCCAAGCTTGGCTGCCAGGACAATGGCCCTGGACACGGGGTTTCCGGAGGGATGAGACTGTTGTCCTCTCGAAGGGAACAGTGAGATGGATCTTGGGTGAGTTAATGAATTTCCAGCCACAGCAATGCACTTGGCCATCCAAGGACCTTGCTTCTCTCTCCGGTCCTGAAGATGGAATCCCTCCTTCCCCAGCCTCGCCTCTCCTCTCTCCCTCTCTGTCAGGAACCACAGAGGAGTCGTCCCCCTGCAGACCCCGTGTAGGTACCGAGCACGCGTGCAAGAGTAACAGCTCCATCTCTTTGCTCGTGAAACTTAATTTTTGCTGGTGAGGCAGACATGATCCCAGTTATCAGTTAGTTGTTTGATTAAAATGGAGATAGACACAACAAAGGACAAGTCTAGGAACTTTAGTAGCATAGGACAACAAAGACCTGGCTCGTAGCAGGGTAGTGGTGCGGGGTGGTGGTGGAGAGGAAGTGGACTTTGAACCGACATCTAAATGGATCAGGGGAAGGAAGTGGGAATCAGCCCATGCTCAGAGTGGGAGGCTGTGATTCTGACCTGCAGAGAGACCAGCAGGGAGCTGGTGAAATGCTTAAAGTAGGACAGGGCAGGTCATCACCACCCTTCGGAGGTCAGGTTGGCTGCTGTGGGGACAACGTGCTAGAAGTGGTCAAGATCCAATGAGCGGAGACTAGTTGGAAAGTTCTGAGGTTCCAGGGAGATGGGATGTGAGCTTGGGCTGCTGCGGTGGTCATGGCAACGGAGAGAGGCAGACATGTATCACAGGCCCGCAGCCATAAATCTGTAGGGTTTAGTGATTGATTAGATTGGGGTGGGGGTGAGGGACAGAGAGTTATCTCAACTCGACCCCCATCCTTTAGCTTCTGCTCCTGGGTAAATGGCAGGGTTTTCACCAAGATGGTTGGTGCAAAACTTCCTCCAGCTACTTGGCGAGACAGCCTCAGTCTGCTCAGCTTTGGGAAGCAATGGAAGAGGTGTGCCTTCTACCCAAGTAGGGACGTATCATGTAAGGACAGGGGACCCCACAGGGCCATCAAAAGCAAGGCTGATACACATGATTCATGCTGGACCAGAAAACCCAAGGATAAAAACAATCATGGGCCGTGAGGTGGGAGACAGAAGCACACCGGGCCCAGGTGGGCAGCAGGGGAGCCACGGCGGGCAGGTAGATGCAGTGGCAGCTGGTTACAAGCAGCGTGGCTGTGCGTGGAGACGGCAGTGTGGCCAGATATCTGCATAGGTTCTAGAGAGAACCTGTGCGCTAGGCTTGGATCCTGATCTCGCCAGGTAAGTAGCCCTGGGCGTGCAACTCTGCCTCCTGAGCTTCCGGTGTATGGAATGAAGGTAATGATAAGCTTCTACCGCCACATGAAGACTGGATGGGATGATGGCGTAACGAATCAAATAGGACAACTCATACGTGACAGGTCGTCAATAAACTTCTACTGCCATTATTTCCACGAGTAGAGTAAAAATTAAACTCTATAGCCAGAGAGGGTGAGAGGCAGGCACAGCACTGGCTCAAGGCCAAATGGCGTCAGGCGCAGGGACAGGCAAAGGCCTCGTTCCGCCAGGGGCGGGGGCTGTGCTCACCTAGCCGCTGTCGCTTTCTTAAGTGCTCTGATTTCCGAGTCAACGACCGACACTCGATTTGCGTAATTACTGAAATGCAAGGGCCAGTGTCTCCTCCGTGGAGCAGCAATTGTTAAACTGTCCTATGATTCAGAATTTGCAGCAATAGCCCAACCTTGGCCGAAGCCACCGCCGGCAGCCCCCGTCAGGTCTGGCTTACAGATGTGTTTTTTTTGGCTCACGCAGTCTTTCAGGAAAAGAAAAAAAAGCCATCAATCAACGCTGAAAACTTGGATTTGCCATGCTAAAAATCAGAACCTGCAGGTTCTGCTGCTGAGAGGCAGGAGATCTGACGAGCCTTGCGTTTACATCTGACATGGTCACAGCCACCGGAACCCAAGGAGTGGACATGGACTTGAAGGAGACACCTGCTTTCCCGAATCAGGGGGTGACGCTCGACAGCTCCTGTGTTTTCTTACACTAGTCTCACCACCCCGACTTGTCAAGCCTTATGGACTTTAGAATCTTTGGACTCCTTACCTAAAACAATGCTTTACTGTGACCCGAGAGGGAACAGTGTTTTCTTTAAGCTGGAGAAGGCGGTCCACTATTAATATTGATCATTGACAGTATTTTCTGAACTCGCACAGCCGTGTACAAGGGAGCTTATGTGCTTACACGAAGCACAGCTCGTTGTTCAGAGTTTTTGTGACTTTTCCTCCTGAATTGTTCTTGAAACTCTTGAGCTTGTCTGTACTGGAATCTGGCCTCAGTATCAGATTTAGGTCACACTTCCACCTTTGTTGTTTTTACATGGAAAGCATCTCTATTTCATAGTTTTTCTCCAGGTGTTTTGCCACCTGAATGCTTCTGAGACACAGTTGGCCAAGCGTTCTGGTTCAAAAGAATCAAAACTCTTCTCGGCCCCGAGGGAAATGTCTTTGATAATTCCTCTCCTCTGTCTTCTCTTGATGAACTCCTGAGATGGTAAAGAGACATATATGAAGAACCTGCTTGTTTCATGAAAACAAAACAAAAAAGGCAATAAAATAGACAAGGAAGGTATTTGCCCCAGTAGTAACATCAGCTACTTGCAGAATTTCATTTACCCGAGGACAGCGTGTTTTCTCAAATATTCCATAGTGATTATCTGGCAAAATCTCAAAACATTTTTTAATGCAAGTTGTCTTTGGTCAATAAATACCAGAACTGAAATGTCCTGGGGGTGGAGATTTATGATCTAAGCACAACAAACACACCCATAAATCAGGCCGAGAGCACTCTCTTCGCCTCTCTTAGTAGAGGCCACGAGCGAGCGGAGCGTGTGGGGTCCTGGCAGGGCCAGGCTCTCGTCAAAGTGCGGGGGCTGGGGGGCGGGCGCGTGCGGAGTGGTGGTGCTGCTGCTGGCTTTCAAAGGCCCCATTTATTCAGCCACAAAGGGCTGGATACTTTTGACTCTGCATAGGTGAAATTTTCTGTCTCCAGTCTACGCTCTCTGGGAATTTGCCCCTTTTCATTGCTCGCTAACCCACTCAGAGACAGGCGTGTGGCAACAGAAGCTGGGCTCGAATCCCAGCCCGACCAGTTGGCTGTGTGAGGACATCTCTTAAATGCTCTGGCATTTCACATCCTTATCCGAGACTCCAGGGTAAGAATACCTACTCTATAGGGCTCTTGTTAGGCTCAAATGCAATAATTTACATGAAATGCTTAGTTCGGTACCTTCAAATGAAAAGCACTTGATGTAGTTTCATTTTTATGGCTAATAGGTATGAGGTTGTTGGGGAGGAAAAATCTCTCCTCTACCCTTATAGGCTCCTCTGGCCGGTCCGAGCATTACACTGACCTGAGACAGATTCACAGGAGAAAAACCAATTGAATTGCATACCTACGGGGGCTTCCATAAGAACAGGGGGCTCGCAGACAGCCAGGCAGCCAGGGCTTACGTGTCATCCTGAGCTAAGTAGGAGGCGTAGGAGCCCAGGACCTCGAAGGGGAAAAAGGCAATTCGCATGGGAATGGAAAAGCAAATGACAGGTAAACAAGTGTTTGCCATGTCACCAGAGACAAAGGGACGCAGAGAGGACCCCGGTCTCCAGGCTCTGCTGAGTCCCCTGGCCACATCTGGCCCATATTCTTTGTGGCTGTCTCTGCCAAAAGTGCTCTTTCAGGGCCAGGTCCTTTATTTAAAATTTTTTTTAGGCAGTTAAGGGGGAGTTAAAAAACCTTTCCTGAGTCTTTTGTTTCTTAAAAATAATCAGCCTATAGTAATCCTTATGCCAAGGAGACATCTTTTGGGGTGGTAAACTCTTCCTCTCCTCTAAGGCACGTGGCACAAGGTAGGTCTTCCAGAAAGTGCTCTTGGACCTTTCAGAGGTGCTCCCTGAGGGACCAACAGAGGTGACACTCCAGCATAAACAATGACTTCTTCCAGGTGCCACGCCCAGCTAAAGCTTTCGTGCCGTTTATCTTGCCCCAAAGTCCAGCTCTGCTAACTGGGCTCCCCTTGGCCTTGGGACCCACGCCGCCCGGACCATCGGCGTGCTCACTGTATGTTTCCGGCCGCCATCGGCCCGGGACTCTCCAGCTCGCTGCTTCACCCCAGCCGCATTTCGGCGCTGGGGTCTCTTTACCCTGATTCTGTGCTCTCCTCCCATCCCCACTCCCCACCCCCTTTCTTTGCGCCTCCTCTACCTCCCTGCCTTTCTATCAGTGGACACGCGCGAATGATCTTAAACGCCTTCGTGGGTTCGGTGGCTGTGCAATGGGCCTTTGGTTCCGCGTGGCGTGCGTCTCTCCCAACCCTCTCTTCTGGATTCCAGGCACCCACATCTGCACAGACTCTGCCCCTGACATTTCCACGGAGGGCTCTCAGACTCCGCATTTCCCAGACACACCTCTAAACCCTTCCCTACTGATTTGACGATGGCTCCCAGCCTCGAACGTGTGCCAGGCCGGGCGCAGGATGCTGAGGAGGCAGCAGGGACAGTCAGACAAAGCCTGGGCTTGCAGAGCCCACACCCGCTCAGGGCCTTACCCCAGTGAGTGCCACCAACCGTACACCGGTCGTCCGGGTCAGGTATCTGGGAGTAACTCGCACACCTGCGTCTCCCTGCGTGCAAGGCTCCGCCACGCCCTGTGGATGTGCTTCCTAAGTGCCTTTCTTGCCTGCCTCTCCCCTCTACTTCTACAGCCCGCATCCTACCGAAAACCCTCTCACCTGTCACCCGGTGGGGGGCGGGCAGCCCTCCTGTGGAACCCGGCCATTCCCCCAGCCGCCCCCCCCAGAGCAGCGAGAGTAACTTTAAATGTGCAAGTTGGGCCGTGCACTCTTCAGCGTCCAGTCCTCTTGTGGCTTCCCATAGGTCTCAGCATCACATGCAAAGTCCTTACGTTGGCTCAGGAGGTCCTAACCGCTGAGGCTCCTGTCTGCCTCCCAACGTGCTTCCAGCTTCTCCCTGTTCCCTGTTTGCGACTGACCTTGTTGAGTTTCATCCAGGGCCTCTACCTCGCTGGCCCCCAGGCCTTTGTTCCAGCCCTCCCCTCTGACCTGTTCCCGAGTCCGCCGCTGCGTCTCAGCTGACACCTGGCCTTCTCAGAGATGCACCCTGGACGCCTGCCCTTGGTCCGCGTTCCTGTACCACCCGGGCTCTTCTTCCTAAGCTTGTGGTCACTTACAACGATCTGATTGGTCCCAGGACGCAATGGAACCCTGAGCCGATGTTTTTCTTTTTTTAAAAATTTTCTTTATTATTTTAATTTTTCTATTACAGTTGATATTTGATATTATTTTATGTTAGTGTCAGGTGCACAGAATAGTGGTTAGTAATCATATACTTTACAAAGTGATCCCTTGATAATTCTAGTACCCACCAGGCATCATACAAATTTATTGCAATATTATTGATTATATTCCCTGCGTTGTACTTTATATCCGTGACTATTCTGTAACTGCCAGTCTGTACTGCTCACTCCCTTCACCTTTTTCACCCAGTCCCCAACCCCGTCCCCTCTGGCAACCATCAGTCTGTTCTCTGCGTCTGTGAGTCTGTTTCTGTTTTGTTTGTTTGTTTGCTTATTTCGTTCTTTGGATTCCACATATAAGTGAAATCACATGGCTCTCTCCGAATTATTTAACTTAGAATAATATCCTCCAGGTCCACCCATATCATCAGAAATGGTATGATTTCATTTTTTTTTATGACTGAGAAATATTTCATTTTATATACGTACCACAACTTCTTTATCCACTCATTTATTAATGGGCACCGGGGTTGCTTCCATACCTTGGCTATTGTAAATAATGCTGCGGTGAACATCGGGGTGCAAATACCCTTTTTAATTAAATGTCTGATTTTTTCATGCGTGCCACAGATCGCCTGGGGAGCAAGCCTGTGAAAAATGCAAATCCGTAGGTGTCCTCGGACTTAATCAGTATGCCTGGGAAGAGAGGTCTGGAAATTAATATTGTGAACCGGCTCCACCAATGACTGCAAGCACAGAAAGTAGGAGGGCTCTGGTGGGAATGCTTAGCCTGTGGAACCGGAAAGAACTCCCTGCCCTTGACCCCGCCCAGGGTGGAGCCAGGACAGCCCGATGGGGGCCAGTGGGCGGGTCCAAGCTCTGGGTGGCTCCTCCGTCTGCAGCTTCTCTTCCTGCTGCCTGGCACAGCCTTCCAGCTGTCTCACCATCACTGAAAAACACATATTTCACAAAACGTGCAGAATTTTCTAGAACTGTCAGCATGAGCAGACTTCCGGTTTCCTATCCTGGGGGGTCTTCCACATAGATTACTCTGCTTGGGCGTGTGTTGGACACGTGCATGAGACTCGTGGACAGCAAGAACCTTGTTAACCACGGTGGCGGGGACAGAAGAGGTCGATGGAGGCGGCCAGTATTTATGTATGAAATCTGACTTCCTTTCAGGCATATTTTCATCTGTGACAGGCCCTCTCCTGTTCTTTTGAACGGCCATTTAAATCTTGGTGTAGCGCAAAGAGGGGGATTCCCAGATCAGACATCGTTCAGCGATTACGCAACCCCAGATGCATGTTTCTGCACTCCCCTGGAGTTCGGATCTCTCTCTGTAAAAGCAGGTGGAATGCTCACCTGGAGGCGGTTTGAAAGGTGTGAAAGGGCTGGACACAGGCAGGCCTCCCCTCACCCTCTTTGCCACCTGCATACCAATCCCAGGCAACCAAAGGACCGGTCCTGCTCTGACACAGATGTCACCCCAGCCGTCAGACGTTAAATAAGTATCACTGCCCTTGTGGAAGCAGGGGGTAATGTTCCATGCTTTGGGGAAGGGTGCTAACACACTCTTCTCCCACTGCATACCTTCCCCAAGATGGACAGGACATGGAACTTCCTTTTCCATTGGAGGGAATGGCGGCCGGGACCCTTAGTGATTTCTTGCACCCCAGTCATTGGCTTTCCCATTTCCTTGCTGTGAGGCGTGGAACCAGACCCCACCCCGCCACGGAGACATTGTCCATCCTCCGGCAGGCCCAAGTCTAAGGGTTTGGCTGTCTCTCCCACCCCCCTCACATGGTCATCATGCTTTACAGGTAAGGAAACTGAGGCAGAGTGGAGTAAGTGTGTGGTCCCAGAGACCACTGCTGGGCACTGGGTGTGGACGGCAGAGTGGGGCTTGAGGCTGTGACTTGTGAGCACCATGTCTGAGTTTTCTAAGCTCTGGTGTTTTCTAAGCTGTTTTTCTAAGCTGTTGCCGGGATGGGGGTAGTTAGAGCTGGTTGCACGTGGGGAAAGTGGAGAATTAGGCAGGTCTGTGGCGTCAGTGCTGGGACGTGCTCCTTGTGACCTGGTGGTGCTTGGAACTTCACCAGGCATCTCCCTTCCCCACAGGGGTTGAAGGTGGCATCGGCATGGCCCCTGCCTGTGTAGACTGGATGACCCTTCTCCTGGGATTCTGCCTGACCCCAGGCTCTTCTTCAGATGAGGTGCCTCAGTCCTACGAGCAGTGGCTCTGCGGCAGTCGCCACGGATGGCCGTGGGCCCTCGTGCTGGCTTCCACGCCCTGACTAAGAAGGGTGCGGAAGCAGGAAGGTCCAAGAGACTGGCGGGGAAGGTGAGCCTGCGGCAGCACCGTGCCGGGAGCCAGTCCGGGGGCCGGCCCCCTCCTGCTGCCGTCCCTCCCAGACCTGGCATTGCCTGTGGCTTCTTGGTAAAACTGGGTCCCTGACTTTCTTCTCCGGCCCAGCCTGGGCCCTTAGCCTTCCTCACAGGATCATTCGGCAGCCTACTAAATGTCCACCTCCAGCGGACCCGAGGCTGGGGGCCGGCAGACTGCAGCCAGGGGCCTAATCCAGCCCTGGGCCTCGAACTGAGAAAATGTTTACATTTTTCAATGGTAGTTAAAACCAATTAAACAAACACATGCTAAACACAAAGAAGCGATGGAGACTGCAAAGCCTGTACTATTTACGACCTGGCCCACTTGCTGACGCGTGTTTTGGACGTTCTTTGCCTTGTGACATATCCATCTTCCCTCTCAGGACGCCTCTTCCACCCAACTCAAGGTCCCACATCGTGAGACCACTCTGCTCAACAACCTTTGAAGCCCCCCCCATCCCACCCTGTGTGTAAGGCCCCTGGGGGTGGTCTGAGAAAATCTGGATCGTGATCCTAACTTTGTCATTTATGGGCTGGGTGACCCTCTGAGCCTCAGTTCACTCATCTGTGCAGTGGAAAGCGTCACTGTGCCAATCCATGGGTTATTTGGGGCCCAGCGACCAGGGTGCAGAGGCAAATTAAGGTCAGCCGAGGCCCCGGGCACAGAAGAAAATATTTAAACATACTATCAGGTTTTACCGCAGATTGTAAACTTCTACGTAATTAAAATCGCACACATGAAACCAAACTTGGTGTCATTAGAAAAAAGTGTAAGGCTGGGGTTTTGCGGAGCCCTTCAGAGGTCGGGGCTCAGGGTCGCGCCCAGTGCGCCCGCCGTTAAATCCGCCTCTGCCGGGGGCACGTAAATGTTCTCTGAGCTACAAAAAGCTGTGGCCAGTGTGAGGTTATCTCATGACTCTTCTGTCCATGGGGTAGCGTGCATACCCGAGCGCCTGCTTTGAAACCTGTCCCCAGAGGGGCCCCCGCTTCTTTTTCAACCACATTCCTGTGACTCCCCATGTCACCCACCTATCCTCATGGCTGTGCTGTCACCGAGCCCTGGCTGAAACATCTCCCCCAAGTCCTCTTGCATTTCCGTCCTGCCTGATCTCCCAGGTCCACAGCCAACCAGCCTGACCAGTGAGGCACGTGGCGGACTGCGCCTCAACCGTGAGCTTCCTGACTTTGGGGGGCACGGGGGGCCGCGTAGGCTGTGGCGGCAGTTTCCCAGCTCAGACCACTCGCTCTCAGCCCCAGAAGGCGTGAACAACTTCACTCTGCGCGCCAGCCTTCAATCTCCGTCTCCCTTCCTTTTCCTTTTCTCCTTTTTCTTCCCCGCACTGCAACGTGAAACGGTGCCTGTTGTTTCTCAACATACACAGAGGCATCTCGCATGCACACGTGGCTGGCCGTGACGATCGATCACCCTCCAGGTGACAGAAACATGTTCCAAGCCCACTCCCTTCCTCGGGCTGGCATGGGCAGCCCTGCCTCAGCCTCCCGGACAAGAAGTGAGAAAGTGGAAGCAAGGCTGGGGAGCCCGGGGCAAAAGTTCAGCCTCCCCGCTGGCCAGGACGTTGGAAATGCTGCAGAGCTCGGATTTATTTGTGGAACTTGCAGGGAGGAATGTGACTTGACTGAAAGGAGAATGTGATTCATCGCCTTCTTTTGTGTGTTAAGATCTGCTGAAGGAAATAAGTTTTGAAACTGTTGCCTCTTTAAAGCCAGAGGTTTCTTGTCTGAACTTGGATAAACGTTTTCTTCCCCCATGGAGAGGCGTCGTGGAGTCCTGGAGGATCGCTGGGCCCGGAGCCAGAGAGGTGGGGTTCTGATGGCCACCTGCCACCAACCTGGCTCAGGTCAGGGGCTGCCTCCGAACCTCAATCTCTTTGTCCGAAAATCCAGAGACTTTAATTAAATGATGCACCAGACCCCTTCCGGCTTGGAAATTCCGTCATCTATTAGCCGCCTAGTATTTATAACATCATATGGGACTGGGGAAAAGATGGATTTCTTTCACCAAGAAGAGCGACAGATTTGCAGGGTGATCACACATGGTTCACGTTCCGGGAGCTGGGGCTACAGTGGGAGAAGATGCATATTTATTCGGCGGTCCCTGCATGTGTGTTGTGGGGGGCGGGGCTTATAACAGGCCATGGGGGTTGACGTTATCCCCGTTTTGCAGAAGATACCACTGAGTTTGAAACTGGTATTCAGGCTCGTGCGCATGACATCAGCCTGTTCCGCTCACAAGGCATCGGTGTCACTGAGTCTTCCCGCAGTGGGCTGGTCCTTCGGGCCACCCCGCCGTGTTGTTAGTCAGGTGAGCCTCGGGGGCGGGGGGTGCGATTATTTTAATTCACCCATTTTTATGATGCCGTGGTATCGTTGAGCAGCGAAGTTTCTTGCTGGCTCTGTGTTTAGCATTGGGACAGCCTCACTTAGAAGGCTTCCATCATTAGGGTTCACACAGAATCAAGACCTCTCCGTGAGCGCCCAGAGACCCACTCATTCTTGCTCATCTTCCTCACAATTATATTTAAAAAGGCTTTCACGATCAAGGCGCTTTGGGAATCTGACACCGAAGGAAGCTCGGTCAGAGTCTTTGTAGTGGGACTTCTCGCAGCCGGTAGCACGGGAGTGGGTATTTGGCATCTCCAAGAGAATGCTACAGTTTGCTGCTTTTCCTGAAGTTGCTTTACCC
>PVJD01012810.1:0-37555 GCA_004026545.1 Mormoops blainvillei | reverse complement strand
ATTTGAAAGTCTCCCAGGAGATTCAAGAGAGTAAAGGAGTGAACATCTCATTCCTACCTTGAGCATCAATGGTAATGTAATGGGATAGGTCAGAGCAGAGATCCCTGGAAAACAGAGGAGACTGAAAAGACAGGGGAAACCCCCAAGAGCTAAAAGGAAGGAGGGTGGGAAGGGTGCCTTAGGAGCTGAAGGCACAGTACTTAAGGCATATTGCATAACAAAGGCAGACTAACAAAACCAGGCCTTCCTGATGGGAGGGGCTGAGGAAGGAGGCTGCCTGGGGCAAACTGTAAACAAAGACCATGTGACTGTGACTCCTGCAGATTGGCGGGGGGTGGGGTGAGGGGTAGGAATGAAGCTCACACAGCGCCTGGCCTGCGTGAACTGCAGGGGCGGGGCTGGAAGCCCCAGCCTGAACTAACAGGTGCAGGTGTGCCTGTGTGTGGCTGGGAAACTTTCACCCTGACTAAAGATTGGGGAGCTGACGAAAGTGGCAGACGCTGACTCACCGTAGGAAAGCCTGGACGCTCCCCGGGCTCCCTGTGCACGTGGGATTTCAGGAGGGCCTTTTGAAAGTAAAAGGTGGGAATGCTCTCACTCTCTTACTCTTTTGCTTGCACTCTTGGTATGGGCGCTTGCTACGGAGAAGTCTGTCTCTTGGTACAGGGACCACAAGGGCTTAGATCCCACATGGATGGGATCCCACTCCTGGAGGCAGGGTCTCACGCAGGAATGTGTGCTCCCTGGGCTCCAGCCTCTGGGACACTATGATCCAGTGCAGCATGGTACACGGTTTCTGGATGGCTAAACGGAGACTGAGAGCAGCGCACCCCAGATCCTGAAAGAGAGCTGCCGCGAGAGGATGGCGACTCTAAAACCCATAAGTGCACATTCCAGAGAAGGTGGAGATCTGTTTGCGTGACCAGCTTATGGACAGATAAATAAATGGGGAACTTCCGAGCATGATTTTGGCTTGTGGGAGCAAGGGAATTTCTGGGTCTGATGCGAGAGAAGGGCTCAGAGCAGGAATGCTTTCAGCAACCCCAGGAGTGGACCCCTTTTAATAAAAATCTGTTTCCTTCAACAGAAATTGTTGGATCTTTTAAAAGGGTGCCAAGTGTCTGAAACCCAGTTTGCACAGTTACGGTGATAATCAGTAGCCAGGGCATCCCTGGTTAACAAAGACACAGGCTTCACTGATAGCATCACACTGTCTCCATTTACTTCTCCGAAACTAATCCAGGGACCGGAATAGAGGCAATGAGTGGCGTCCTGATGGATGCACACGCCGTTCTCTACAAATAGAGGTTGATGTTGTTCTGTACAAGGACAGCTAGCACTTTTGGCAGGGGGCTTTCATTTCACCTGCTTCTTCGCTACTCCTCAATGAAATAAATTTCCCAGCGGTGGCTATCGAGTGGAGCACTGTCACCATCTGTAACACTGTGTGTCTGCCTGCTCAAGAAGTGGCTTGGAAATTTCTGTGATTGCAACAGTAAAAGACAGCTCTGCTGTGATGCTATAAAGGTAAGGATGAGCCAAGCTGCTTCTGGATTTTAGCGCGGACCACACCAAACAATACCAGGGACACTATGAGGGGCGGGGCCTAGAAGCAGGTAGTTAGGAGGTAAAAGGAAGTTAGATGTAATATGCTACTAGGCACATCTGCTTTTGTTTTCATCATTTCCTGGCTGTATGATCTTGCACAAGTTACTGAACCTTTTTCTACTGAACCTGCTGGAAACTGAGACGCAGGAAATGTTTAGAAGAGCTCCGCCCGCAGATCACAGAGCAGAGCAGGAGACATTTATGTCAGGGAAAGCTTTCGGGCTGAGCAAGTCAAGGAGCATCCCGTGTCAGGCACACACTTCTGCAGACAGGACCAGCCCTTCTTGAGGGAGGAAGATTCCACGGCTCCCTCCTGAGTCACCACAGAAGCATTAGCGGCCTGCCCTGCTTGTCCCTCAGGCCCAAATGAAAGCTTGCTGGTTTGTTTTATTTCTAACCCCACAACATAGATCAGATTTGGAGAATTTACATTCTTTTTTGTTTTAATGGTTGTTTTTCAAATTTTTATTTATATTTAGAGAGGGGGAAGAGAGGGAGAAAGGTAGGGAGAGAAACACTGATGTGCAAGAGAAACATAGATTGGTTGCCCTTTGCATACCCCCAGCCAGGACCTGGACTGCCACCCAGCCATGTGCCCTGACCAGGAATTGAACTGGTGACCTTTTGGTTTGTATGATGACGCTTAACCCACTGAGCCACACCAGTCAGGGCTGGAGGACTCACATTCCTTATGAAGCTTTCACAAAACACTGCCCACAACTCACCCAACTTATCTCATTTGCTTGTGTCCTTCCTTGCTATAATATCTTTTTTTTTTTAAAGAACTTTAAATTTTATTTTTCGATTACAGTTTACAATCTATATCATTTTGTACTTGATTCAGGTGTATATCACTTTAAAAAATACCACATCCTTCTGCTCTCCATCAATTCAATTCAATGTACCCTATTCCTTTTGCTCTAACTATGCTCTTCTCTGAAATACTCCTGTTTGGTATGTTTCCAAAACTTCATTTTAGGTGGTAACATCTACGAGCACTCTTTGTTTTATTGCTCCTGTCTTGCTCTTCTTATAATCCCTCAAGATCGGAATATGGCTCCTTGCAACCAGAGGCTACTGGCTGCTTCACGCTCCATCCCAAGGCTGAGGGGGTGAGTATGGCAGCCTACCCATGGCCCATTTCTAGTGCACCACTGCCTCTGCATAGAGATTGGGAATCTAGGTTGATGGAATCCTGGGAGGACAGGGCTCCTTTGGGCAGACTCGCTTCTTTCTGTGGGCCTACTGTGAGGCAGGGCTCAGCTTGATGCAATCTTCAGATATATCCGAGTTTCTCCTGCACTCATGAGGACCGACTATTCTACTGAGGGTACGTGGATGAGGGTTTACATTGCACATTAGAATAATCGAATCCTGCATTTGTTGATTTGCTCTTTATCTTTACATCTACTTTATCCTTCATCCTTTAAAACATTTTTGTATTGATTGATGAGGGAGAAAGAGATGGATTAGTTGTTCCACTTAAATGTATGCATTCATTGGCTGATTTTTGTATTGATATGTGCCCCGACTGGGCTTGAACCCTCGACCTTGGTGCATCAGGACAATGCTCTAACCAGCTGAGCTACTTGGCCAGAGCTGCTTCATCCTTTCATTTCTTTGAACTCGGAGGCTCCCTATGATCCTGAACAACACATTTCTCTCCCAGGCTCCCACACTCCACTCAGCAGGACAGGCCCCCCACATGTAACTGAACAGTGACCAGGCACCTTGGGTCAATCTGCCAAGGGAGTTTTTTTGTTTATTCCTGTTCTTGATGGTATTTTTCTTAATTTGACTGGTTATGACTCCAACCCTGGCAGGATGTGTCAGTCTGGGTCCAATCAGGTGATAGGAACCACAACATGATTTAAACAGGGGAAGTATAATACAAAGAATTCCTAAATTGTGATGAAGGCACAACTATAAGATACAAGAAAACCGTATAAGGTACCATAGGGTTGAGGGAGAGTGTAGAAGAAAGACAAACTTGGAAGAGGGGCTCGCCCTAAAGGCTGGGTTTCAGATTTTCTTGGAGAAGGTATAATTGCAGCCCACTGGATGGAAGGGAATTTTGCCGGTTTTCATGAGCCAGAGCAGGACTGCGGGGCTGGGCAAGTGGGAAGCAACTTCCTTGGAACATGTGGCGCATGGGAGAGCTGCAGCCAGTGGCTGGGCATGGAGGGGAGCAGAGGGAGTTGGGGCACCAGTGCAGGTTGCTGTCAGTGTTGAGGGGGCTCTGGAGGGTGATAACTAGGCCAGGCCAGGGCTGCAAGGTCTTTGAGGGACTGCGTGTTCGGGGCAATGGCTGGGGCCATGCACTTCCGGATGCCCTCCCACCAACACCACTGACTGACCAGGCACTTACAGCAGAAGCCCCCCTTCCTTATTTTGTGCCCCCTCCTGAAACAGCTTAACATTGTGCTCACCGTAAAAGAAATGCAGAAGAAAATCCATCCCTTATCGCAGAGCATGTATTGAGGGGGGAATCTAAAGCTGAGAAACAAGTGCATTGACAACTGGCACACAGGGCTTCCTTTTCTCTGCTCATAGTAAATGTTCGATAACTGTGGGCTTGGTCCTTTATACCAAGTTTGCTGATGAGCCAGTAGGCATTTGACTTAGAGCACTGGTGTGAAAGCCAGGAGACATGGCGTTCTAGTCCCTCCTTGTGGGATCAATACTTGGTTCTCCTACTACCTGTGATGGGGGCTGGCCAAAAGACCCCTGACCTGAAGGAATGTGTATTGTTTTGGGAATGGATTGTAACTCCCCTCCTTATCTCCTTTTGGGAATAGCTTCTTGTCCTGTGACTTTCTTGACCTTTTCCTTTTGCACGTACTCAGTGATGTAATGTAGCTCTGGGCCACACGTAGGTTTTGTGCAACCTGGACTTGAGTTGCCTTTGCCTGGGACCCTTATACCGAGACTCAGGCTGGGGGAGGTATGGTCTCCTTTGCACCCACTCCCTGCTGTGGGCACTCTCCCCTGTCATGTGAGTAATGAATGGCATGTCCACACCGGCTAGTCCACCGGGCGCTTTTTCCCCTGGAATAACATGAACGCTGAAGCAGCTCCCTGGTTTGGGGCTCCAGTGCTACGATCCTGTAGCATTAATTTTGTAAACTTGAATAAATCACTTCACTTTCATAGGCCTTAGTTTCCTCATCTGTAAAACAAAAGTGGTGGACTAGATAGATGGCTCAAATGTCCATCTTTAATATAAAAATGGTAAAATGCATGGTAATTTAAATAGCACAGTTCCCCTGGTGTTGCTGTGATATGATGTTATATCAATTGTCTAGTTGAACATCACCTTGTAATAGATGAGGATGCTGATTTATTTCCTTTAACAACATGCCAGGGAGTTCTTGTCACCCATCACACTACTGGGGTAGCTTTAACCTTGTTTCTTGTGACTGTGGAATAAAAATTTTACTCTTTCCTTCTCCTCCTTTTTCAACAATTCATACAGAAGGGGCATAAGAATGCAATACATTTTTTCTTGTTACCATTGCCCAACAACTGGCTCACTCTCTAGGAAGAGAGATTTAATAAATAGCAAAAATTATTTAAAAGGGTTCCCTTTTCATTAAAAAAATTCATAAAAAATAGTAAGTTACTTGAATTTCCCTCCTTCTAGATGTGACTAAATATTCTTTATGGATTGAATCCATTTTTTGAGTAAGAGGTTCTCAAAAAGAAAATCAGATTTTCTACTGTCTTATAAAGGCATCAAACAATACATTATTTATGCTAAAGCGGGAAAGTTACACAGAGTAATAAGTTTTTGGTGCAAAAGAGGAATAATTTTGGAATTTGGTAGAAGAATTTAACTTCCAAATGTTTGAAATTATAGTGCAAAATAGACACTAACAGTCCAAAAGAGATATGAGTATTTCTGCTGGTAAAGTGAATCAGTGATCTTTCATTCATATGAGCAGATCGATATTCCTATAGGTAAAAATACATTTTCTCTGGCAGTTAATGTGGTTTCTTCACCTCACTCTTATGTGAAATTGGATAATATCCAAATTTCCTATTAAATCATAACTTACTTGGGATGTCATCTGCCACATAGCTTAAGAATAGCAATGCCTTTGCTGTAAGTCATATTTAAAAGTGGCAGGGTCAAACCCTAGTGACACTTGGCAAATATTATATACACATATATTATGTATTGAGGTTACTTATTTCTAAATATTAGCTGTAAGGTAGACAACGTAGGGTAGACAATACAAGGTAGACAATACAGGTTTACAGTTGTAAATAAACACAGTTAACTTTTGTATTATTATTATTATTTATTAATTATTGTATTCTTTTCCATACAAACAACAGTAAATCTACTTTTTTCCCACCCTGTATATAATTACTCTTAGTTAAAAGAAAGAGGAAAAGAGCCCTATCACTAATTTAGATGAACTGGGTGGAAATGTCTATGTAAATTGATAAATTTGTGAAACAGTTGTAACTGAATTCAGTTGAATATTTTCAAGTGCTTGCTTGCATTCAAAGCTTCCTAGAAGGCTTGCTTTAAGTAAGAAATAAATAAGTTTGCAAATACATACTTAATCATAATACATAAATCTATAGGTATTATGATTGCATTATATATACTATATACACACTATATATTATATATGTACTATATATAGTATAAAATATATGAAATATAAAATACAGTGACGAACAGTGAGATTTGTTAGAACTATGTTTCAGTTTTGACTAGGCCTGTGTGCTAACCAAATTAGGCACAGTTCTCACCAGCCCAGGACCATCCGATATTGGTAGTTAATTTACTCTGTGTTGGGTTTGTTTTTCCTTTTAGATGAGTCTCGCTGATCAGTAGGAGGCTCAAGGGAGAAAATGGAAATGAGTCAGAGGACATTCACTATAATGGGAGAAACTCTTTTCATAGCATGTCAGGACTTTCCTTATCTCTTACTACTAAAAAACAGCATACAGATGTTTATATGTAATGAGGTTATATTGTTTGCTTCATTACTTTTTGCAAAAGAATTCTTTAAAGTGTTTACCACTTTTTATTTTTGAAGTTAAGAAGCACCCTCCCATATACTCGTATGCTATCAATACCATTGATTTTCTTCATAAACACTTTCTCTTTATAGACAAGCAAATTAAAAAACCAACCACCATGTAAATTATGATCGATTTCAAGTTGCTAAAGTCAGGTTTAATGCACATTGGTTGTATCTCTGGTAGCTACACTTTGATGCAAGGTGTTTTGTAACATTTGGAGGCTGCTGGTTTTAGTTTTGGCATAAGAGTTGCTTGCTGGTATAATGACTCTAACTTCTTTTCTTATTGCTACTTTGCCAGTACCCTCTGAAGCCCTTCATGAAAATATCCCCAACACAATTTGAGTTGAAGAGTTTTAAAAGATGTGTTTACTTCTCTACAAAAAATCTAGCCGGTTCTATGAAGAGTATTTATCTTTCTCTTTAAAAAATTGAATCTTTATTGTATTTTTTTTTCTGTTACCATTTAGTCCCCTTATATCCCCCTTCCTCCAGCAAAAACAGTGGTGATACTGTTGTCTATGTCCATGAGTTCCTTTCCTTTTGCTCAATCCCTCCACCCCCTCACCTCCCCCAACTAGCTGTCATCTTGCTCTCTGTCTGAGTCTGTCCTCACTTTCCTTCTTAGTTCACTTTGTTTATTAGATTTCACATATGAATGAAATCATATATTTTTCTTTCTCTGATTGGCTTATTTCACTTAGCATAATGCTCTATAGGTCCATCCATAGTACCACAAAGGGTAAAATTTTCTTTTTTGTGGCTGAATAGTAGTCCATTGTGTAAATGTCCCATAGTTGTTTTATCCACTCATCTAGTAATGGACACTTGGGCTGCTTCCATATCTTAGCCATTGAAAATAGTGCTGCATTGAACATAGGGGTTCTTGTTTTTGTGAATTAATATTTTGTGTTCCTTTGGATATATTTCCAGAAGTGGTATCACTGGGTCAAAAGCCAGATCCATTTTTAATTTCTTGAGGTATCTCCATATTGTTTTCCACAGTGGCTGCACCAATTTGCATTCCCACCAACAGTACAAAAAGATTTCCCTTTCTCCACATCGTCACTAGCACTTGTTGATTTATTGATGATAGATATTATGACAGGTGTGAGATGATATCTCAATGTGGTTTTAATTTGCATTTCTTTGATGATTAGTGATGTTGAACATCTTTTCATATGTCTATTGGCCATCTGTATGTCCTCTTTGGAGAAGCGTCTATTCAGGTCCTTTGCCCATTTTTTAATTGGTTGGTTTGTTTGGTGTTGAGTTTTGTAAGTTCTTTATAAATTTTGGATATTAGCCCCTTATCAGATATATTGGCAAATATGTTCTCCCATTCTGTGGGTTGTCTTTTTATATTGTTGAGGATTTCCTTTGCTGTGCAAAAACTTTTTAGTTTGATGTAATCCCATTTGCTTATTTTTTCTATTGTTTCCCTTGGCTGGGGAAATATATCTGATAAAATATTGCTATGATTAATGTCTGGGATTTTGCTGCCTATGTTTTCTATGATTTTTATGATTTTGGGTCTAAGTATTTAAATCTTTGATACATTTTGAATTTATTCTTGTGTGTGGTATAAGAAGGTGATCTAGTTTCATTTTTCTGCACAAATCTGTCTGATTTTTCCAACACCATTTATTGAATAAATTATCATTAACCCATTATATGAGCTTGCTTCCTCTGTCAAATATTAATTGACTATAAAGGTATGGGTTTATTTCTGGGTTCTCTACTCTATTCCATTGATCTATGTGTCTGTTTTTATACCAGTACCATGCTGTTTTGATTACTATGGCTTTATAGCATAGTTTCATATTAAGTAGCGTGATTCCTCCAACTTTGTTTTTCTTTCTCAGGATTGCTGTTGCTATGTGGGGCATTTTGTGGTTCCATATAAATTTTTAAAAATATTTGTTCTAGTTCTGTTAAATGTGTCATTGGAATCTTGATAGGAATTGCATTGAATCTAGATTGCTTTGGGTAGTATGGATGTTTTAATGATGTTAATTCTTCCTATCCATGAACACAGTACGTACTTTTATTTATTTGTATCTTCTTCTATTTCTTTCTTCAGTGTCTTATAATTTTTCTAGTACAGGTCTTTTACATCTTTCATTAGGTTTATTCCTAGGTATTTTATTCTTTTTTGTAGCAATTATGAATGAGATTATTTTCTTAATTTCCCTTTCTGTTAGTTTGTTATTGGCATATAAAAATGCAACTGACTTCTGGGTATTAATTTTGTATCCTGATACTTTGCTGAATTCATTTATCAGTTCTTATAGTTTCTTGGTGGAATCTTTGGGGCTTTCTATGTACAGTAGCTATTTCATGTTATCTGCAAATGAAAGTTTTACTCCTTCTTTTCCAATTTTGATGCCTTTTATTTCTTCTTCTTGTCTGATTGCTATGTCTAGGACTTCCAGCACTATGTTGAATAAGAGAGATTAAAGTGGACAACCTTGTCTAGTTCCCAGTCTTAAGAGGAACACTTATAGTTTTTGCCCATTGAGTATGATGCCAGCAGTGGGTTTGTCATGTATGGCCTTTATTATGTTTAGGTGTGTTCCCTCTATTCCCACTTTGCTGAGAGTTTTTATCATAAATGGGTACTGGATATTATCAGATGCTTTTTCTGCATGTATTGATATAATCATGTGGCTTTTATCCTTCATTTTGTTTATGTGATGAATCACATTTATTGATTTGTGAATATTGTACCAACCTTGCATTCCCAGAATAAATCCACCTTGACCCTGATGTATGATCTTTCTGATGCATTGCTGTGTTTGGTTAGCTAATATTTTGTTGAGGATGTTGGCATCTATGTTCATCAGGGATATTGGCCTATAATTTTCTTACTTTGTAGGGTCTTTATCTGGTATTGGAATTAGGAAAATGCTGGCCTTGTAAAATGAGTTTGAGAGCCTTCCCTCCTCTTGAATTTTATGAAATAGTTTGAGAAGGAGAGGTGTTAGTTCTTCTCAGAATGATCAGTAAAATTCACCTATGAAGCCATCTAGTCCAGGGCTTTTGTTTGTTGGGGCTTTTAAATTATTGCTTCAGTTTCACTAGGTATAAACTGTCTATTCAGATTCTCTGATTCTTCTTGACTTAGTTTTGGAAAAATTGTATGTTTCTAGGAATTTACCCATTTCATCCTGGTTGTCCAGTTTTTTTGTCATATAGTTGTTCATAGTATTTTCATACAATCTTTTGTATTTCTTTGGTGTCAGTTGTTATTTCTCCTCTTTCATTTCTGATTTTATTTATTTAGGTCCCTTCTCTTTTTTTCTTGATGAATCTGGTTAAAGGCTTGTCAATCTTGTTTATCTTTTCAAAGAGCCAGCTCTTTGATTCATTGATCTTTTGTATCACTTTTTTTAGATTCTATTTTGTTTATTTCTGCTCTGATCTTTATTATTTCCTTCCCTGTACTCACTTTGGGCTTTGTTTGTTGTTCTCTTTCAAGTTCCTGTAAGTGTGAAGTTAGATTGTTTATTTGAGCTTTTTCTTATTTGGGGGGATAGGCCTGTAATGCTATGAATTTCCCTCTTAGGATTGCTTTCCCAATGTCGCATAGATTTCACATTGTGTGTCTTCATTTATTCATTGTTTAATAACATGCTATTTAGCTTCCATGTCTTTACATGTTTTTCAGTGTTCTTCTTGTGATTGATTTCTAGTTTCATAGCATTGTGCTAAGAGAAGATACTTGATATGATTTCAGTCTTCTTAAATTTATTAAGACTTGTTCTGTGTCCTAACATGTGGTCTATCTTAGAAAACGTTCCATGTGCACTTGAAAAGTATGTGTATTCTGCTGCTTTGGGATGAAAAGCTCTGGAGATATCAATTAAATTCATTTGATCTAGTGTGTCGTTTAAGGCTGCCATCTCCTTGTTGATTTTCTGTCTGGAAGATCTGTCCATTGAAGTCAGTGGGATGTTAAAATCCCTGCTTTGGCTGTATTTCTGTCGGTCTTTCCCTTTATGTCCATCAAGATTTGCTTCACATATTTAAGGGCTCCTATGTTGGGTGCATAAATGTTTACTAGGATTATATACTCTTGTCGGATTGTTCCCTTTATCATTATGTAGTGTCCTTCTTTGTCTGTTACTACAGCCTTGGCTTTATAATCTATTTTGTCAGATATGAGTACTGCTACCCCAGCTTTTTTTTCCCTTTCTATTTGTATGAAATACGTTTTTCCAAACCTTTACTTTTAGTCTTTGTGTATCTTTAGATCTGAGATGGGTCTCTTAGGGGCAGCGTATATGAGTCTTATTTTCTCATCCATTCAGCTACTTTTTTGATTGGATCATTTAAGCCACTTACATTTAAGGTGATTATTGATAGATACGTATTTAGTACCATTTTATTATTAGACTATTTTCCTCTTTTTTTTTTCTCTTTTTATTCTTCTTAAAGCAAACCCTTTAATATTTGTTGCAGTACTGGTTTGGTGTTAACAAACTCCTTTTGCTTTTTCTTGTCTGGGAAGCTCCTTATTTCTCCTTCAATTTTAATTGATAGCCTAGCTGGATAAAGTAGTCTTAGTTGTAGGCCCTTGCTTTTCATCACCTTGAATATTTAACACCAGTCCCTTCTGGCCTGAAATGTTTCTGTGGAGATATCAGATGACAGTCCAATTGGTGCTCCCTTGTAGGTAACTACCTGCTTTTTTCTTTTGGCTTTTGGGATTCTTTCATTACCTTTAAGTCCAGTCATTTTAATTACTGTATTTTACAGTGTACAATGCACGCCTATGTTTTTTACCCAAACTTTCAGGAAAAAAATCTTTTGTTTTCATTTTTAATTCAATTATTTATTTATTTATATTTAGATACTTATTTTTTGTAGTAAAAAGGAATTTTAGCATTTATTTTGAACATATGGATATCATTATTGCTTTCTAGAATTACAATTTCAATCCATAATCATAAACAAAATAATTAAAAACATTTATATAGATATGAAAATAGTACTACCCATGCATAATACACATATTTATTTTTCCCTCAAAAATTTGGGCAAAAAAGTGTGTGTTATACACAGCAAAATACATGTATAATGATGTGTCTTGGTGTAGGCCTCTTTGGATCCAACTTGTTTGGGACTCTGAGATTCCTGGACGTGTATCTTTTTCTTTCACCAGATTAAGAAGTTTTTCGGTCATTATTTCTTCAAATAGGTTCCTGATCCCTTGCTCTCTCTCTTCTCTTTCTAGTATCACCATGATGTAGCTGTTGTTCTGCTTCATGTTGTCCAAAATGTTTCTTGTCCAAAAGCGCTCCTCATTTTTTAAAATTCTTTTTTCTGTTTGCTGCTCTTCCCAGGTGTTTTCTTTCTACCATGTCTTCCAAATCACTGATTCAGTCCTCTGCTTCATCTAACCTACTGTTTATTCCTTCCAGTGTATTAATAATTTCAGGTATTATAGTCTTTATTTCTGACTCATCTTTTTTTATGTTTTCTGTCTTTTTTCACGTTATTGAGTATCCTTATAATCATTACTCTAAGCTCTCTACCTGATAAATTCCTTGCCTCCACTTCATCTATTTCTTCTTCTAGAGAATTCTCTTGTTCTTTCATTTGGGGTTTGTTTCTTTGTCTTCCCATTTTGGCTGCTTATTTGTGTTTTCCACCTTAGTAGTTAAACTAATCAGTGATACAGCCTGCAGCTATGATCAGCAGTCCTGTTTAAGCACCACTGGGTGGGGCAGAGTAATTCCTTCTAGTAACATTGTTGCTTCCTCTCAGGCTGATACCACTGGGAGGGGAGTACTCTGCCTGAGAAAGATGGCTGCTGCAGTATGAGGTATGACTCTGTACAAGGATCCCGGCAGCTGTTCCTTCAGTTCTCTCCCCAGAGCCACCAATCCCAGACTCCCCAAGTGTTTCTACTCCACTCTGCCCTCCATCTGCTGGAGCCCAGGGTGAGTGGCTCCATATGAAATTTTGAGTGTTAGCCCTTTAAGAGACTCTCTAAGTCCTCAGCCATCTCTCCCTGGCAGGCAGAAACCCTGCTGCTTTTCACAGCTGGATGTTATCTGGGTTCCTTTCTGGCTTTGGTGATATAGGCTGGGGATCCCAACTTGGGGTTCAGACCCCACACTTCATGGGGGAACCCTCTGGCCACTGAAATATCCCTCCAGAACTTGAGCTGTTGCTTGTGGGATCCCAGCCAGCCCTCTCACGTCTCCCCCTCACTCCCTACCAATCACATTGTAGTGAAGTGTTTTTTCCTGTCTGTCCGTGGTTATAAAGCTTCTTTCCAGCTAGTGTTCAGTCGGTTATTAAGAATGATTTCTCTACAATTTAGTTGTAATTCCAGGCTGGTCCTGGAAGGAGGTTAGCATAGTTTCCACTTACTCCTCCACCATCTTGGATCTCCCTAAGAGCATTTATCTTTGAACTGAAAAATCTTGGACACATTTTTTAAAGTGTTATGAAACTGCCTCTCTTCTTCTACCTGCAGTGTAATGATATTTGTATAAAGAAAGATAATATAAAATAGGAGTTTGAAGTATTTTTATAGCAATCTATAAAAAATTGTGTATGTGTTATGGAGAGAGGAAAGAAGAGTTAGAAGGACCAACTCTCTACTCCCTGGTGCTGGTGAATCTAGCTCCGCTCTGGAAAATAACTGGGAGAGAGAGTCTTTTTAGTTTCATCCCCCACAGTTCCTTTATTTTTATACTCCTAACCAATAGCTCTCTCTGACTGTGTCCCCTAGTCTGGACCTTCTGACACTATAGATGAGGTTTGGCAGAGACAGTCCAGAGGGGCACCTTTCATACAGTTCTTGCCTGCTCCCGGGTTCCAAGTTTTTGTTTCTTTTGGGGTTCATTGTGTATCTACTTCTTGATTAATGGCACACTGTATTATGTGTCAACATAAGAAACATCCAAACCTGTAAGAATTTGTATGAGTTTATTTGAACCAAAATGATGACAACTGGTAGAAAGCAAAACATCGGCAGATTGAGCAAATGCTCTGGAAAATGGCAGTTTTGCACCTTATTTTATAGATTTCAATCAAAAGAGAAGACATAAGAGAGTTACATGAAATCCACCGGTGACAGATTAGGGAGGTGGGAGAAAGCAAGGAGGGGAAATCTTTGGGTTTGGATAAGAGGTAAGATAATAGACTCATACTTCTTTTACACAGGTGGCACAGGATAGTTCAGTCAACAATGAACATGATAACAATAACAATGAGGATTTGTGGTCTCCCTCGAGTTTGGTGCCTGTGCTTTGAGGTGTCCAGAAAAAGGAGATCTGATGTTCCAAAGGTATGTTATTATAGATACAAAAAGACAATAGGCAGGCTCAGTTAAGGTAAAGATCGCCTTTGTCAGGGAAGATTCTAACCTAGGACATGGCTTCCCGCCACAGGAACTGATTTTAGTTAGAAAGGTTTACTTTCAGACCATCCTATGTGGTTACTTTAGGCCTCTGAGTTTGTAAGGCTGGCACACAGGCCTCCCTTGAGCTTGTCAGGTTGAATATGTGAACCCTTTTTGTCCACACATGTGACTTTTCAGATGTGTTTCAGCGTAATGCCAGGCCATCTGGATCAGAAGTTCTGGGGGAGCTGGTGAAGAAGTAGATACAGGGACCAAGTGAGAATTAAAATGCAGGATCCAGTTTGTTGTCTACGGATGAACCTCGTTTTACCTATACCCAGGACTAGGCCTTGGGACTTGCATGTAGGGGGAGCTGGCTTTGTAAGGTAGACGCTTCCCTGACCAGACAATTTAAGGGTCACAGCCTACTCATAGCCCTTCAAGTTTAAATAGACAAGAGACGGAGGGCCAAGAGAGAGGCCTCGGAGAGAGGAGCAGATGCCCTACGGTGAGCAGCTTGCTTGGGAGAGAGCAACAGCTGGAACCTACAGGATAGGCCATGGAGAATCAGTGACTGTCCTACAACATTTCCAGTCAGGGCAGGACATTCCTTGTATGGTGTGGGAGCAAGTGAGGGGAAAGGGAACCAGTGGCTGGCAGAAACTTCTTCCCCAAACATCAAGGTGGAAGTTCCTATTTCGTGAGTCAAATAGGAACAAAGAGAAAGAAGGAGAATGGCCCCTCCTGCTGTCCAGAGCAGAGGATTTCAAACCCAGCGGACCATTAGAATCTTTACAAGCTTTAAAGAGTTTACAGGTCCTTGGGCCTCACCAGAATCAGAGTCAGATGCTCCAAGGTGAAACCCAAAGCCTGTATTTTTGAAAATCTGACCAGCAAGTTCTGATGATTAGTCAGGTCCTCAACGACTGACTTGAACCCACAGTACTTTGTTTTCCTAAAGCTTTTACAAGGGCATTTCACATGGCAGAAATACATTTTGTCTGCTGGGAGGAAATAGTCTAACTCACATGATTTAAAACAATAGAACAAGGTTAGTCGCTGATTTAGATTGTCTTTAAAATTTTTGTCTTAAATGGCTTGAAAAATTGTAAATGCTTGCAAAGGTGTAAATCAAGACGAGGATACGTTATCACCAATATTTTCGGACCTAGTAGAAAGGAACTTCAAAGCAATGGTGTATAGCAGTGAGAGCTGTGACAACCGCCCAAGCTGGCTGATGTCATTGCTGGTGTCCGGAAGTGGTTTTGTGGTTTCATTCTTCATCACGGCACTGAGACATGCTTTCAGGAACCAGCTATCAGGAATATTTATGTCACCGGGGAAGAATTAGACATTTCTATAACAGTTTTCCTGTTTTGTTTTGTTTTTTCTTTTTAGGAAAAATGAGGTTGTTTAGTTTCTGACTTAGGTTTAAATGGTATCACATTGAGATATTTCCTTTTTGTTTCAACTGGGTTGAATGTCAAGGGAGAATGTCTGATGGCAGGTTGCTGAGGACAGCGTAATAGAGTGTTTCAGGGCCCAGATTCTTAGGCTGACTGCAGACCGCCTGGGTTCAGCCCTGCCTCAGCCGTCAACTGCTCTTCTATTGATCTTCCCAAATAATGAAATGTTCCACATTTCTAGATTTGGCTGATTGAATCTTCATGACATTGCTCAGCTTGTCCCCAAACCCCCATATTTCTCATAAACTGAGAGTTAGGTCTAGAAGTTTAGTTTTTAGGAAAGAATTATTTATATTACCACATTCTTAATATTCAAACATGGTATTTGTGCTAATATTCAACTGCTACTCTTATAATAATTTTGTATCATCTACTTAATAACTTAGGCTCAGATACACCAACTAATTTAAGGGACAATCTGGTGACAAAGGAGGAATTTTCCTACAAGATGACATTTATTTGGAAGCCTCAGTTGTCTCTCAAAGAAAAATTTTCTTTTGTGAACTCTCTTGCCAAGAAATGTTTACTTGTGATAAAGACAAGGCTACTTTATAATATAGCAGAAAAAAAAGTTGGAGACAGGAAAAACTAGCTTTGGTCCAAACTTAGCCACATTTTAGGTGACCTTTAGTAAATTTTTATGATCAGAATAAACCATGACCAGAAATAAACCATTTTATTTATGACCAGAATATTGGTTTCTTATGTACAAAAATGGAAAAATGCCCTCTTTCTAGGGTGGTTTTAGGATAAAGAAAATGGTGCACGTATAACATCTACTACAGAGATATGTGTTCAAAACTCTTAGTTTCCTTTCTTACCAATATTTCTTGAATACCTACTTTACATGCAGCTGTCTGTCACGGCTGTTATGTTGGGGATTAAAAGACGTATAAGATAGCATGGAACAAAGTGCTTGCACAAAATGGATTCTCAATAAATGCATTTTAAATCTGAATTGGAAGCATGATCTTTGCTCTAAAGGTACTTCAGTGCAATGGGAACACATACATACACATTTCACCCAGTGATGCCAACAATGAGGGCTGGGAGGGACAAACGGGGAAGTTCTCATAAAGGAGGTGAGAGCAGATCACTCTGGGAGCACCTGCACAAGCAGGGAGGTTTGGCAAGTTCACTCCAGAGCTGAGGGAGACAGGGAGCGGGGCAGAGAAATGTGAGCCAAGGCTTTATCCAGCTTTCTCAGAAGGCAGACACACGGGCCTGAGTAAAGCCATGATGTGGAGTGCAGAGAAGGTTGAGCTTCGAGATGGGGGCGAGTACGGAAAACCTCAAGTGCCGCATTAAGCAGTTTAGATTTTACCCTAAAGCCACAGGAAAAATAGAAAAGCTTGACTGTGTTTTGATGAAGTAGGTAGGTAGAAAAATTAATTTAGAGCATAATGGGTTGGGGGGAAACCCTAACAGACGGAGAAACATCGGTTAGGAGACTATTGCTAAAAACCTGGCCTGAGGAGGAAGGACCTTGGGTGAGTTCTTTTTCATGTGGGTTTACGTCATGAAAGGGCTGGTACCAGACTATATAAACATGATTAGTAAGTAATATTTGAGGCATACTGGTTTGCAGTTCTCATAACCTTTTTTCCCTAGTACCCAGAGCCAAGGTGGCCTGTGGTACCAAGGATAAACGGAATGCTGGGATTCCCTGGAGGTCGGGAGGAGGACCTCTGGATCCCTCCCGCAGGGTTGGTGCAGGGTATCAGAAAGAGAATGGGCTTTGGTGTCAGACAGTTAATGCATCTCACTGGTAAGACGTGAGTACTAATGTTGGTAAACCATCGTGCCTGGTACGTAGTAAGTGCTTGATTAATGCCAGTTCGTTCCCTTAGTGGCCAAATGCAGCAATTAGAGGAAGGGTCAGGTTTAGACTATTTTCACAGTGATGGATAAATTTCTTTGATGGCCCTTAGTCTTTCATCTGTTCCCAGTGGGTCATAGCTATTCTACTTTTTAACTTGGGTGAATGCAAAAAGAATAGACTGCATTGTAGATGCGGAACCATGAGGATGGTTATTCTCATAGGCTTCTCTCTCTGAATCCATTACCTGGAGATCATCCCTAGTACCGTTAACTATAGTACGGCTCTCACTGTGGCTAGGGGAAGGGTAGTATATCACATAAGGTCTATCTTTGTTTCCACAAGACCTTTTACTCTTGCATGTAATAGCTATTCCTCAACACCTCTTTGTGAGTAGGTTCAGGCTTATTTTCCAGCTGAGGTTGGGAAAATAAATGTCTTTATTATATCACCCGGGAAGATAAGACAATTAGGTCCACTGGTCTGTGAACCCAGGCATTTCATAGGGACAGAACATTTTGACATGAATTGTATTTCGTGAAATGTGAATTTCGGCATCAAACATGGCAGCCCTTACTGTTACCATCTTGTCGAAACTTAAATTACAGTAATGGTACAGACTCTCTTTAAGCCAATGAGGAGCAAAACTTCTCAAGGTTATGTATATGCAAATAGAAACCACAGATTGCTTACTATGGCAGGAGTCTGGCCCTGAGAACTTCAGGTTCTGTTTACCAACATCGAGGAGACGGTTTAATGAGAATGAGGGTCAGGCACAGGATCATGACTGTTTTGATTAATTTTTGTAGTTTTCAGTGACCGAATGCATGAATAATGAGTGCAAATATTTGTGTTTTTATAGGTTTCACTCAGAAGTAATACCTCTCCCTGCCCTGACTGGTGTGGTTCAGTGGGTTGGGTATTGCCCTGCAAACACAGAAAGGCTGCTGATTTTATTCTCTGTCAAGGCACAGGCCTGGGTTGTGGGCCAGGCCCCTGGCTGAGCGATAGGCAACTGATGGATGTTTCTCTCCCTCTCTTTCTCCCTCCCTTACCCTCTCTCTAAAAATAAATAAATAAAATCTTAAAAAAAGAAATAAGCCTCTTCCTATAACCCCCCAAATTTCCCACAATTGACCTTAGTTACGGAAAATAAAACTGAAGTTCTGAAAGAAATGAGCTGTTTTTCTGTGATGCTGACAAGAATTTAATGCTGACTTTGAACACTAGGTGGCAGACGTGCTCTTGTTAAGATTTGAAGATCAAATGAGGAGAGCGAATTTGTCCTGGTAGGGATGATGTACTCTCTTAATTAGTCACCCCTTCAGGCACCAAACCACACAGGATGTTCCCCTGGAAATGGACATCTATTTTGCAATCCACGAGGAACATGTTTTTTCCGTTATTGATGGCTTGGTCGGGATGCTTTCTTGACACCTTTCAATTCGTTTCAGTAATAGAGTGAAGTCAGTGAGACCTCAACCTCTCATTCACAAATGGTGAGTATTAGGAGAAAAATGAAATCTGATTTAAACCCTGAACGTCATGTTTGGTACTAAGAATCTTAGGTCCAAAAGAGGCAAACAGAACAAGCAATGGGATGTAATTTTCTCTTCTGATTGTTGAGAGAGAAATGTTTCTTGCAGGTCACAGGACTTCAGATTCAGGCTGGTCCCCAGTAACCATCTAATGACTAGAATCCCTTTGAGAGGGAGTTGCCCTGGCTGTGGCTGAAACTCATCTGGGTGTTTTCAAAGAGTACAGATGCCTGGATACTAGAGAGGCTGGAGGCGAGAAACAGGCATGGGAGCTTTCCATATGAAAAGCTGCACAATTGATTGTGGGGGTGAAAACTACCCCCTTGGAGGAACATTTATTTCTTAAGCATAATGTAAACGGATTCCCAGGATCAGTCTTACCAGAGTAACAGCCCACATCGGTGGTTTCAGGAGCGCAGAAATGCCCCTGGGACCCCAAATCTACTCTCCCCTTTAGCCTAATAAGGGGTTTAAGGATGTTATCACTGGTTCCTCCTTTGTGTCTCCAAGGCTGGAGTGTAACAGCAATGTGAGGTGACATTCATTAACAGCCTTTAATGGTCAGTGCTTTGTACAATCGGTAAAGCACAGGCGTAAAGCACAAGATAGTTCAAAGTTGAGAAAGGGTTAGGATTTTGGCATTCTTTTGGGAAGTGCAGGATTGACTACGGGGAGGCCCAGAAATTCACTCGTCACCAGGGTGTAACCGTCAGGAAAAGGATTCCGGTGAGCAGATTTAAGGTTCTCTGAAGCTGACTCTGTATGGTTTCTAATTTTGTGACATGCTGCTGAGACTCTCTGCTTAGTGTGGAGAAGTCATGTGCAGTGGTAGAATTCCTCCCCAGGCAGGATCAGAGAAGTTGAATCTGGTGGTGTCAAAAGCAAGTGCTAATCTCTGAGGGGTGATGAAGATGAGGTCAGGACCCCTGCCACGAGACCAGGGCTTCTCTTTGTGGAGGTCTTAGAGTTTGATAGAGTTATGCCGAGGTTATGTCCCTAAGACACTGCAATAGTAGATTAAAAAGTAAAAATTTTCTCTGCAGCCAAATGCATACGAACACAATCTACTTGATCATTATTTTCCCTCTGGATTGATGGGTTATTTCAGTGTTGTTGACGGAATTAGCAGTCAATTCGAGTTAGTCATGTCTAAAACTAGTCAGATATGTGAAAAAAAAATCAGTTGAACCTTTTATTTGGCATGCATATAGCATAAATGTAGAGTGCTAAAGAATTCTGGTTGATTATAGGTTTCACTTTTAACATTGGAATGGCATGGTAGCCAGTCTAGGCTTTAAAATACCTGGAAAGGTTGTAAGCATGCAAACTGGGTTTTGGCCACTTGGTGCCTTTTTATATGACTCAATGATTTGTGTTGAAGGAAACAGGTTTTTATTAACAGGTCCCAACTTTGCGGGGGGCGGGGCACTGAGAGCACTCCTGCTCTGAGCCCTTATCTCCCAAGACACCCAGAACTCCCCTTGCTCCCCGAAAGGCTACAAACCAAAACCATGCCCAGAAGTTCCCCATTTCCTTACTGTCCATAAGCCGATCGCACAAACAGATCTCTATCCCTCTGGAAGGTGCACTTGTGGGTTTCAGAGTTGCCATCTTGCAGCAGCTCTCTCCTTCAGGATCTGGGGTGCGCTGCTCTCAGTCTCCATGTAGTGGTTCAGGAAACCATGTGCTGTGCTGCACTGGATCATGATGTCTCAGATGCTGGAGCCCAGGGAAGCATGTGTCCCTACACAGGACGCTTCCTCCAGGAGTGGGCTCCCATTCATGTAGGGTCTAAGCCTCTGGTGAACCCCGCATCTCCTGGTCCCAAGAGTGCTCCTATCTGTGTGGGGAGCAGGGCCAGAGGCCCAGAACATCCAAATGCTAAAAGCCCAGAGGGACAAAATTTGCACCAAGCTTCAAAGTCTGGTACCAAGAGTACGATGTCCTTCTGAAATGCGGAAGTCTGAAGCGCAGCCTTGCTGGTCACACTTCGGCTCCAGGCATCTCTTGTGAGTCTGTGTGCAATGGCCTGAGTCCTTTTCACAGCACTTGTTTCTCTCCTTCTGAGCTGCCTTTACTTCAACCATCAGCTCACCAGTTTGTCTGTGTGCTTGGCCAGGCAGGTCCCCCACAGCACTGCCACCTCTGCCACCTCCGCCACCATCTTCTGTGAGGTATAGATGCTGAGGACCTCCAGACCTCCAGCCCCACAGACAGCCCTACAGGCAGACCTCCAGACCTCCGGACTTCCTGACCCTGTGTTTTTCGGCACACTTTAATTTTAAAGGCTTGGCTCAGAATTTCCTGTGCAGCAGGACATCCCGCTCTTCCTATGTCATGTAAGTGTCTGCCATTTTTGTCAGCTCCCCAGTGTCTTTGACCCTTTTCAGGCTGCCATCTTTAGTCAGGGTGAAAGTTCCTAGCCATGCACAGGCATCCAGAGTGGGCATCCAGCCCCCACAGCTCAGGCAGGTTCAGTATGAGCTTGTGTCTCCCTCAACCCCCAGCCCGGCTATGTCACAAGTCACTTTGTAACACATGTTCTCACGGTCAGAGATACAATTTTCCCTGCGTAGCAGGCTTTTCCCACAGTTCCTCCCTTCAGGAAGGCACGGGCTGTTAATCTGCCTTTGTTCTGCAATGTGCCTCAAAAGCTGTGCCTTCTGCCCTTCCCTGCCACCCCCCCACCCCGCCCCACCTCTGCCTTTTTGCAGGATTTGGGGGGCTGGTGGGGTTCCCCTACTTTTCAGGGACCCGTGCTCTGACCTACCCTGTTATAAGATGATCCTGTGTTATTTACTTTAAAAATGATTAATTTCATTATGTAAATTTCACCTCAATAAAAAAACACACACACAACATGAATAACTGAATGAGTAAAATTTCTCACTTGGGGGAGAACTTCCTATCTATCAGTTTTAAATTAGCCATCCATACCATTAGTTTTATTATAAATCACTAGAGACTTTCTCTGTAGTGGTCTTTATTACACTCTACGAAAGGAAACACAGACCAGGATATAAAATGAACTGTGTGCTGGTGACATTTGCTATTCCCTGGTTGTCCATGTGGTTAATCAGTCTCAGAAATATATGCTTTGGAAACTGATTTGCTTAGCCTTCTGATATTCACAGTGATCTTCTGCCGGTTCCTAATTCATCAGTAGGCTTTAGTCACAATAAAAGGAACCAGGATCTAGCAGAGAACCTTCAGCCAAGACAGCCAAACAAGCTCTCAGAGCAGTCCAAGCCTCTAAGTTTTGCATGCGGCACCCAGATCGTGGTCAAGTTGGGAGACATAAGACCTAGGGCCTCTCAAACCACAGATTACAAAGTTTTGTGAAACATGAAAGAAACTTGTATTTCCCCATACTGTGTTTTTTTTAAACAAATTTTTGGAGATTGCAATTCTTTCTCAGGGGAAAATATCTCATAAATATTCCTTTAGAGTTTAGTCAAGTATTTATAACTTTAGCTCAGAGGCAGAATTGTTGGCAATAGTTTATAAACATTTCTAACATTATGCCTTGCTGCTTCTCCTCTTCAAACCACAGGAAGTGTGGTCCAGCTCCATGTTCTCTTTGGAAAGAGCAGGATACAGCGCTCATTGGCTAGAACAGGGGTGTGGTGGGATGGTTTGCAATAGTTCTAGATAAGATGAACCAAATGCCCGAAAAATCCTCTGCTTAAAAAAATATGAAAGTGATTTACTTTATTCATGGGGAAAACAAATTTCTCTCCTGTTTTTGATTTTCAGTGATTAATCGTTATAAATAAAATTAGGTAATGTGGGCATTTTCTATTTTCTCATGATTGATTGGATAAAAAGAGTTTTGCTTGGCTTTAGGCCTTCACAGACAAGCTCCTTTGCTTAATGAAAGGTGCTTTCAATGATTAACTGACCGAAATACCACATTTGACAGAAAAGGTTGAGGTATTTGCATAGTGCCTCTGTGGCTTTGCCTGATAAATGTGAACTGCTTTATCTGGTTTTCCAATAAGGAATTTGCCCACATTGTAATGGAAATGATATTGGAGTGTCCTGAATGTTATGCAAATGCCCTGTTCCCCATGAATTATCTAGGTAATTGCGAGAGTTCTTTGCATTGTGTCAGCTGTAGTGATCAGGCCAACAGGTACTTTGCAAAATGGAAATTTGCTAATATAAGTTGACTGGGAAGTAGGGAAAGCTGATGATAAATAGTGAAAATCTTTCTCTCCTAAATACCCATTAATCATAAAACACATTATGGCCTGAGAATTAATTTGAGCTTAGTTTTGAAGTGAGTTAGAAAGTTTACTATGTTTTGTATATGTTATTTTGTTAATTTCTTCCAGTCCCAAGTTGCTATGTATGTCCAAATCCTCCTACAGATGCAATCTTTTTGGTCTCTATGTTATTGTCTTACAAAGTTTTCATTTATTACCATCTTGCTTTTCTCTTGCAGAATAAACAGGAAAATGCAATTAGGTCTTAAAAATATTTTTCCATCAAAAGTGGAATAATAAGATACAAACCTAGAAGGTCACAGTTCTTTTAGAAAAATCAAAGAACATTGTGTGTGTTTGTACCTGGAGAGTAGTCTATATGTGAAGGGCATCTTTTTCAAAAGGATAAACTCAAACTACCATCATGTACCTTGTCTATTTCTTTTTTTTAATAAAATCTACCTGGACCATATAAGTCATTTTGGCTTGAGAACATTATTTTAAACAGGAATGGGGTTTTCTATTGATGTTTTGTACATTTTTCTGTTCCTGCTTTTTCAGGTTGTTTGTCTCCGGTAAAAAGCAATCGTTCAAAAACAATGTCTCAATTTGTTATTTTCTTTCTAATGCCTAGGCTATTTATAGTTGTCCACGGTCCTGAGGCACTGCTTAGAGAAGCGATTTTTAACCCTTTTTTAATCTCATGGCATACATAAACTAATTACTAAAATTCTGCAGCACACACACAAATATATATATTTTTCAATCTGACAGGAAATAGGTATAATTTTGATTCATTCACATCAGACGGCTGTTGTGTTGGCTGCTGTCATTTTTTAATTTGACAGTCCAAGGGAAAGAGGTCAGTGCCCCTGACCAAATAGTCAGGCATTGCATGTTTTAAAAATTCTTTTGGCGCAGCGGTTGAAAACCCCTGGATTAGAGTATTGGGTCCCAATCTAGGCTGAATATTGGAGTCCTCTGGGAAGCCTGAAGTATACCACCCCCCAAATAAAAACAAAAACCTTCATGTATGGGTCTCGTCTCTATAGATTTTGGCTTAATTAATCTTTAAGAAGCTCACCAGGAGATTGTAATGTCTTAACTAAGTGGAAAGCCATTGTCTACGAGGTCTGCCTAGAAATTATCCAACCACATAATATGAAAAATAGAGACATTTATTGAAGAAGATACAAGATATAAGAAACATTATATGTAGCACAATGATGCCTCAGTCCCCTTCAAAGTAGGCACGTTGGGACCTCACACAGTTCTCCCAATTGCCATCAGTTGCCCCATCGTATTTTCCTGAATCTCATCAGTAGTCTAAAATCTTTTCCCTTTCAAAGATGATTTTAGTTTTGAGAAAAGCCAGATGTCACAGAGCATCAAATCTGGTCTGTAGGGAGGCTGAGTCACCTGGGTGATTTGATGTTTTGCCAAAAAACCCTTCATGAAATGTGATGCATGAGCAGGCATGTTGTGTGATGAAGCTTCCAGACAGCAGTTGCCCATAGCTGTGGCCTTCTTAATCATCTGAACAGTTTCTGGGGAGGAATGTTTAGGCTTAACGCAAAATTTGATGCAGATTTGTTGCTCTACTTGCTCGGTCATTTTGAATGCAACAGCCACACAGTACACATGCTCACTTAATAGTGTCTACCACCTCCCTTGACTAGTACAGTGAAGTCGTCATTGTTCGTGCATACTGATTCCAGTCCACTCTCCTTGGCTGCCTGGTTACATTGATGTGCAAACCATTCTCCTTATATTAACGATGGTTGGACTTTTTCCAAACGGGCCTCAGATAGTTATGACTATTTCATTCTGATGCTGCTGTTTAGCTTCTCTCTCTTCTTTTATTATTGTTATTTAAAATTTTTCTGTCCTGACCAGTGTGGCTCAGGTGGTTGGGCATTATCCCACAAAGTGAAAGGCTGCTGGTTCGATTCCTAGCCAGGGCACATACCTGGGCTGTAGGTTCTAGTCCAAAGGTGTGAGCAAGAGGCAACCACTTGATGTTTCCCTCTTGCACTGATGTTTCTCTCATTCTTTCTCCCTCCCTCCCTCTCTCTCTAAAAATAAATAAATAAAATCTTTTAAGAAGTATTTTCTTCCTTGTGATTTTCTAGTGTTATAGGACAAACAGAGCCATTGGTTTTTGTTTCATGATGCACATATATAGAAGTTTGGCTGACCTATTATGTTCCTCCTCTTGATACTTCAGGGAACCATATAATAATTAGATAGAACCTAATTTCTAGCTCAAGTGTTGCTGAAGACTTGAGGGAATCGGGCTGGGGACAGAGCATTATTCTAATTAGAGAAAAATGGGACCTCTGCAATTCATGACAAATATTATGGAGTAAGATGATGAGACTTGTATTTGACCCAAACCCTGAAATACTAATCCAGTTTAATCATCCCAAGTCCCCAAAAGGATTATAAATTAACAGGATAAAATGGTGGCATCAAGGAGCACTCTTTATTATGCGCTGGCTCTAAAAACTACTGTAGAATTTTAATGGTCTATACTGAGTCATATGGAAAACTTATTTTTTTCTATCTTAAGGGCAGTTCTGAGGTCTACAACTAAAAAAGATTATTGCACTAGTTACCCACTGGAATGATCTGGGATTAAAAAAAAAAATTGCTGTTGCTTGGGGTCTCTCCCCTGCCACCAGAAATTTTGGCTAAATTGGTATAATATGTGGCCTGACCAAGGGAGTTTTAAAAGCCTAACTAGGTGGATTCTAACATATAGTCAAGGATAGTAACAACTGGTATATTCTGTTTCTTTCTCTTTAAGTGCAACCCCCCCACTGAGTCTCAGATCCTTGTGCTTCAGTGGCAAGGCCAGAACACCAGCAATGAGTAAAAAAATGGGAAGTTCTAGAAGCCATCAGGAAGGAGGCATCTCCAGACTCACTTTTCCTCATCAGTTAGAGGTAGGCCTAGAAAGTGACAAGACGGCCAAGAAGAAACAGAGGTGGACAGGTTTTTTTCCTGGGAAAGAGCAGGCTCTGTGTCCTTCTCCTTTCTCCAGCTTAGAGGGTAATACAAAGACAGAACCTACATTTAACTCCCTTCGAAATGCGCACTCAAGGATGGAGGCCAATCCAGGGACAAACTTTTCAACCTTAGATGTAGAATGAGATGTGAAGATCAGGAAAAGATCCGTCTTGATCCCCCTTTCAGGAGACCACTCACCCAGCCACTGCCCCTGTACCCGAGGCCATGAGATGGGCAGCTTGGCCTCGCAAGGCTTTCACGAATGCCTCTGACGTTGCCCTGCAAGCCTTTCGCAGGTGAGCTCAGCGTCGCTTTGTACATTACCTGAAAAGTCATCTGCTTTTTATTTTTAATGTGAATTATGTTGAAATGTTTTATTTGATTCCTGTCAAGATGATAAACCATGGAGTGATATTACCTGGGCTAGTATCCTAGGGTCACTAATTACTATCTACATTGACCGTAGTAAAATGCTTAGTCTCTCTGAACCTCGGCTTTATCATTTTTAAAGTAATGAAAACTACTCCACGAAATTGTGGTGAATAATAAATAATAAATAAAAAACACATAATAATTGAATAATAAATAAATCTAAAAGATAAAATAATCTATGTTCCGGCAATCGGTATAGTGTGTAGTACATAGTAACAGCTGGGTCTGTGCTAGATGTTTCTCCTCCTCCACTTTCTCTCCGCCTCCAACCTAGCTCATCACAGGGTGTTTTACTATTTTCCCCAGAGCAAGGTTCAGAGAAAGGTAATAATAACGATATCTGATATTTATTGAGTGTGTGTGAAGCACTTTTTGGGCATTATTTAACTCAATTTTCACATTAACATTCTGCAATGGTTAGTATCATTGTACATCTCATTTTATAGGCGAGAAAACTGTGGCTCAGAGATATTAAGTAGTGTGCCAAAACAACATGTTAATAAATATGGATACAGGGTTTTTAACCCAAGCTTACCTACTTTATAATGTTATAACATAAGAATCCTAAAGCTGAGCAATAAGAATTTCCTTAGTAAGTCAATTTGTTTAATCATAGAAATTAGGCCTCCTTTTTCCTTGTTGCCATAGAAAAACTACAGTCCCTAAATACATATAAAAACAATAATTTTCCTCATTTTTTCTTGGTTGACTTGTTCTCTGTCAGTGGTTGCTTATTTGGAATTTGGGTTTCTTCTCTTTCTTTTTTTTTTAGAGAGACAGGAAGGAGAGGGGGAGAGAGAGAGAGAGAGAGATTCATTTGTTGTTTGACTTATTTATGCAATCATTGGTTGATTTTTGTATGGACCCTGACTGGGGATCAAACCTGCAAATTTGGTACATCAGGGCGACACTCCCAATGAGCTATCTGGCCAGGGCCTGGAACATGGGTTTCTTGTACAACGGCTGCTTTTTGCTGGACCTGCTCCTTCAGCAGTACCAAACATCTGAAAATTTGTGTTAATTTAATTCCAACTTCCACGTGCCTTATGGCTTTAAAACCCCAGCAATACAAAACACATAAAACAGCAGCAGCAAATAATACTGCTTCAGCAACCGTCACCCAGAGCTGCAGTTTCCTCATTCAATAGCATGTCCGTTGATAAAGTATGAGTTGGAACTTAACATACGTTGTATTCTAGATCTACGTTGTTGATAAGGACTATAGCCAAACACAGGTTTCTCTGGGAGAAATTGATTGATAGAGTGAACAGAAGAGAGCAAAAGAAAGACTTCTTTGTTGCAGCTTTACCAGGTGGTAATCAATCTATGCCAGTTTTCTGGAGGGGAGGACCTGTGAACTTACAGCTCAGTTGGGAGGAATCTCCCATCAGGAAGTTAATTGTGACAATAACTCTTGTATTCTGGAGGGCAATCCACCACTGTTACAAATTGTCTTTTCTCCATGGGTGGCATCTAAAGCTCCTGTCTTTTTGCTCCCTCTTATAGTTCCTATAGTGGCATTGCCCATCCTCAGATCTTTTCTGAAGTCTCCTTCTTCCTTTTGGTGTTTTATTTCTTTGAAACCCCAAAATTTTCTTTCCATCTCCTTTCTGATCTACTTCTTTGGGTTCTATTGCTAAATGAGCAAGTGCATTAGTTCGTCCAGGCTGCCATAGCAAAGATACCGCAGACGGGGTGTCCTTAACGACAGCAATTTATTTTCTCATGGTTCTGGAGGCTAGAAGTCCCAGATCAAGGTACTGGCAGATTTGGCCTCTGGTGAATACTCCCTTCATGGCTTGTAGACAGCTGCCTTCTTGCTATGTCCTCATACGGCTTTTCCTTTGTGTGTGGAGGGTGAGGGGAGAGAGAGCGAGCGAGCGAGTGAGCTCTCTGGTACGTCTTTTTCTTCTTATAAGGTCACCGGTCTTATAAGATCAGGGCCTACCCTATGACCTCACTTAACCTTAATTACTTCCTTAAAGGTCCAATTTCCAAATACAGCTACATTGGGCATTAGGGCTTCAACGTACGAATTTGGGATGGGCACAATGCAGTCCCTAACAGTGTAGGTTCTCTCTAGGGACACAGAGCTCATTCTCTTGTAGCAGGCACTCTACATTTTTAAGAGGAACACCCCTAAGAATAGTTCATGACCTCTGTGTTTTTTTTTTTTTTTTTGTCTAACATGTTTCTAAGGCTTTCTGGGCCGTGCACTGTCATTATGCTGCAGTACCTCTTCATCTGAAATTCCTTAGGTCTGTGAGAAGTTTATCACGAAGAAGGAGACCGCTTAACATATTTGTACTAATTTACTTTCTTCTATTTTCCCCAGGTTAAGCACTATTCCTATCTTTTCCTTGGGTTTCATTTTATGTACACCCTGTTCATCGTGCAAAATAGAGGATTTAGACCTTCTCTGAGCTAACCCTACCCCTGCTCTCTTTAGCCTCTAGGAATAAACTACGTACATTTATTTATTTATTTTAAAAGATTTTATTTATTTATTTTTAGAGAGAGGGGAAGGAAGGGAGAAAGAGAGGGAGTGATACATGGATCTGTTACCTCTTACACGCCCCCAACTGGGGACCTGGCCTGCACCCCAGGCATGCGCTCTGACTAGAAATCAAACGGGCAACCTTTCAGTTCTCAGGACAGCACTCAATCCACTGAGCCACAGCAGCCAGGGCTAAAGTACATGCATTTAAAGAGAGACCATGAGATGTGACCAGTGTGGCTCAGTTGGTTAGGCATCATTCTGCAAAATAAGAGGTTGCCAGTTCGATTCTCATGGGTGCGAAAGGCAACCAATCGATGTTTCTTTTCTTTTTCCTCCCTCCTTTCCTCTCTCTCTAAAAATAAATAAACAAAAAATTTAAGAGAGAGAGAGAGAGAGAGAGAGAGAGAGAGAGAGACCGTGGTTACATACATGTCAACTTTAACCCCTTTGGAAGCTCTATCCCCTGGAACTGAAATCTAGGAACTTGACTAATCTCTAACAGTATTTCTTAGTCTTCGGGTTAAAGTAAGAGGAAGTTAAAGGGAATACAAAGGATCAATAAACTTTTCCCCAATTAAACCTCAGAGCACAATATAGATCCTGAGCCCATCCATCAGTGGAAATTTAGGGATTTCTGGGAAAGCTAAGTTGGGTTCCTGTGCTTGGGACCCTTTCAGATCTTGCCCTGTGTATCTCTTCATTTGGTTGCTCATCTCTGCCCTTTATCATAACCTTTATCATGGAATGAACTGACAAATGTAAGTAAGTGTTTCTCTGAGTTCTGTGAGCTCTTTTAGCAAATAAACAAATCCAAGGGAGAAAAGGTCATGGGAACCCCTGATTCATAGCCAAGTTGAACAGAAGTTGTAAGTAACCTGGGGACGGACTGGCTGTGATTGGCACCCGAAGTGGGTGGCAGTCTCATGGGACTGGGTCTAATCTGTGGGATTCAATGCTATCTCCATGTAGATAGCATCAGAATTGAGTTAAATTGTAGGACGCACCCAGCTGGTGTTACAGAGGATTGCTCGGTGTGCCAACCGACCCCACATCCCTATACCCATCCGGTGTCAGAAGTATTATGAGTATGGTAGCATGAGAGTAAAGAAAAAACACAGGAGGGAGAAAGAACTGAGTTTTTCATTACTCAACCCCTCCCCAGGATCAGTTCTTTTCACTTCCACAACCCATACTGCCGAGATTAAAACCATGCTATATCGCCAGAGTCTTGTTTGGAGGCCCACATGGTTTATCCCTCCTCCGATGCTCCCTGTGTGTCTACATGACTCCTGGCTCCTAAAGGCTCTCCACTCCTGTGCCCACTCCAGAGCTGGTGCTCTACTATTCCCTGTCTTTCCTGCTCTTCCTGGTGAAAGGAGTCCTCTTCTCTTAGCCCTCTGCTCCTGAAAGGGACACGCTCATTTACATCCAAGCATTAATGCAGTGCTTCCTAGCTCTGGCTGCTATATTAGAAACACCTCGGTAGCTTTTTAAAATTATTCACAGTGAGCTTCATTCCAACCAATTAAATCAAAATCCGTGGGTGTGGAGCCGACACCAAAAATTCTAGGAGTTGCCCTGACTAGTGTGGCTCAGTTGGTTGAATGTCGTTCCGGGAAGAGAAAGGTTGCCGGTTTGATTGCCGATCAAGACACATGCCTGGGTCGCAGGTTCGATCTCTGGTCGGGGTAAGGGGCAACCGACTGATGTTCTTCTCTCACATTGGTGTTTCTCTTCCTCTCTTTCTCTTTTCCTTCCCCTCTCTTTAAAAATAAATAAATAAATAAAACCCTTAAAAAAATTCTAGGAGCCTCTCCGATGATTCTCATATGCAGTCTGGACTGAGAAGCACTCTGGTAATGGTTCAGGGGGGCACACGTAACACGTTTGAATCAGGACTGAGGCTCTCAAGACCTAACTGCCAAGGAAGACTTTGGGTGAGACTTTCAGTCGCCAGGAGAAGCATTTGTAGGCTGAGGGAGTGGGCGGCGGCAGAGAAGAATGGAGGCTTCCTTAATCCACACCAATCAGGGCTTAGTTGGGGACGAGTGTGGTGCGGAAGTTGGCGCTGGCTGTTGGCTCCTCTTTTTCCTCTGCAACGGGATGAAGAAGAGCACAGAGGGGCAGCAGCGAGCCAAGTAAGGAACCAAGTTTGCTGTTTTGGGAACACGTTTCCTAGAGCTATGTCAGATAGCACAGACAACAGGGTTATATTGCATATATTGCACTTCCTTGTCTTTTCTGAGGATGTCTACATGTATGTGTTCTTGTAAAAATAGATTGTTTGGTTCTGACCCTTAGCTATAGCCAGGAAGACTTCCAGAGAAGTTTGACTTCCTAAGTTACCAGCATCATCCATAAAATATCTTTGTGGATATCGGACTGACTATTGTGAAAAACCACCATCTGTCAAATGAAGACATAAGCGTAATAATTAGTGACCAGAGACTCACTATTCATGTCTCCTGTGGGGTATTGTCCTTGCTTCTGCTAACGTTGCTGTGATTATTCGTTTTGTGTGCTTCTGCAAAACTTGGGTTGCCGGCCCTGTTTTTAAAAAGTGTCTACTTATGTATCACCTCTTCTACCACAGTGCAAGCTTCACGAAGATAGGAACACGTTTATCTTGTTCCCCACTGTCTTCCCAGCACTTAGCGTAGGTAGACGCTCACATAGTCTGTGAACGAGTGTTTAAGGCATTGACCTGGAGCTGGTTTTCTTGCTTTTTCTATAAATCAGCAGTTGGTAGCAGAAGTAAAATTGCCCAACCATCCATTTTTCTCTTATTTCTATTTAGTTAGGATACTTACATTTGGGGTATCTTTGTTTACTCCTCTATGAAGCTACTTTCTTTGTCTCTAAGAAGGATTCTCTATGATGCCTTATTTTAATTGCACATTTAAGCAGCCTAACTTCATCAACCTCCCTTTGTTTCATTCAGAGTTTTGTGGTCCTTCCATGTTTAATTCTTGTGATGATTTGTTGGCTGTGATCAGCCAGGAGCTGAAAGCTGAAGAGCTGGAATAAGAGAGCCCTTAAAAAATATTATGGCGGACTAGTAGTGACCATGATGTTCATGTACCTGAGAAAGTAATTTCATACTTTATTCCCTGTGCTGGTTTTCCAATGTTGTATTCATATTTGAATGAAATGTAAAAGTAGGTTTATTTCTTCCCTTTTTCTCTCCTCTTGAATCTCATATATTTTTTCCAGTCAGAAACAAATAACGTTGTAATGGAGATTCGTGCTTCAGAGTACTTAAAGGCCTGCCCATCACTGACTGGACCTCTCATGTTTTCTAAGATGGTGAGTGTCCTGATACCACAAACCAAATCTCATGTGGAATATTCCATGCAATGTTCAGGATGTCTGCTTCTTATCCTTTTAATTCCTTGCACAAATGCTTAGTTAAAGAAAAATACACCCTGGCTGTTGTGGCTCAGTGGATTGAGTACTGGTCTGTGAACCAAAGGGTCGTGGGTTCGATTCCCAGTCAGGGCACATGCCTGGGATGCAGGCCAGGTCCCTGGTAGGGGGCACGCACAGAGGCAACTACACATTGATGTTTCTCTCCCCCTCTTTCTCCTTCCCCCCTCCAAAAATAAGTAAATAAAAGCCTTAAAAAAGATGTATCACAGTTTATTTCAATGTCTTGTCAGCAGAACAAGAGGGGCAAACTGTGTCATTGAGGTTCTCTTCAATTTACCAATTGTTTTACTGAAGTCATACTTATGTTAATTGCGTTAGTCCCAATACATATCCAAAGAAGGCTGCCAACAGCTTGCTAGTTATTTTCTTAAGAATTGTATCACTTCTAACTAATGATAATATCAAGGAATGTGGCTCAGTGAGGTTGATGGGGTGCAAACATTTGAAGGAGTAAACCAGTGTTTATAAATTGAGATGCCATTCACTAGTGACTTAGTCCGTGTGAACAGCTTTATAATTCTATGAGCCTTGGGATGAAATCAGCAATTTCATTTACTATATGATGCTGTGTTGAACACAAAAGATCAATAACTAATAGGATTCTTCCTCAGGGTGGGACCCCTGACAGTTTATTTGGATGAGTTTATAATGCTGCTATACATCCTTCTTGTCAATGACATTTATTAAATAGCATTTATAGCTACCTGACTGTGATCTAGGTCAGAGCTTTTAAAATTGGCATGAAATAGGAAACTTTTAATGAGTTTGTAAATATCTCTTCCAAAATTTGCATTCAACCTATTTATTAGGATAGAAATTGTCTTGAGGAGCTAAAGCTACTCTCTTGGCTTTCCTAATAAAATTGATCATTTCTAAGTTCTGGAAATACATATTGGTATTGATTGTCCAACACTGTGAGTATACTTAATGCCAAGGAATTGTTCACTTACATACAAATGGTTAGAATGGTAGATTTTACCACAATAAAAAAAGGACAACAAACACAGAAAACAATTGAGATTAACAAAAGCAAAACCGGTAGACATTTGGTTAGATCAATCAAGAAAAAGAAGAAAAGATAGAAAAACAAAAACAGAATGAAAGGGGGAAATAACTGTGGATACAATAGATATTTAAAAAATAAAAGTAGCCTTGTTTGGACTCTGGTTTGAACAATCCACTTGTTAAAAGGTATTTTGAAACAAGTGAAGGTAACTGAAGACCAACTAGTATTGAAAACTATAAATGAATTATTTTTAATTATACTAAGTGTGTTATTGGTGTAGTGGTTATGTATGTATATTAAAAGACCTCATTTTTACTGATACAAGCTAACTTTTAAGGAGAAATTTTTATGTTGCCTGGGACTTGCTTGAAAATAATGGGAGGTATACGGAATGATATTGTCAAGGTGTTGGTACCTGAAAACTAGTGATGAGCAGATGGAGTTATATTATTCTTTCCTTTTGTATTTATGTGAAACTTTCTAAAGTAAGATATAAACCGAATAATAAAAAAAAAATTAGGAACAACTAAAACAATTGCATATTTCTGTTCTTTTCCCCCACCTCCCTGAAGACAAACACCAAGGGAGACAGAGAAAGTTTATTCATATTCAGAATGTTAACATTCAATTTCATGCTTAAAATAATTGTTTCTTTGGGCAAAGCTTTCAAAGTGAATTTTAAGAAAAAATGTACTTAGTTTTTACCAAACATGTTCATTTCTATGATAATTCCCTGGCTCTGTGCATCAATTGGAGAAGGAAAACTACATGCATGGAAGGTACTGTTGAAAATTACTGGTAGTTGATAAATTTCAACAATTCTTTTGTGGAAAACAGAATGAGCAGGACAATACTCTTGACTCTCTAAAATATTTGAAATGCCTTAGCTGGTGGCATTATCTTTACTATGATTGGAAAAATAAATCAATGTTATTTTAACTTTTCCTATACAATTCTAAGTAAGAATGTGTTTGGTACTTGTCTCTGTAGGGGGTAAAAGTTTCCATTGGCTGCTGTGATAGGCTGAAAAGTGACGCCCAGAGATATCCATGCTCTAATCTCTGGAACATGTGAATGCTAAAGGACTTTTGAGATGGGACATTATTCTGAATTATCCAGGGGACCCTAAAAGTCCACCAATATCTTTATTAAAGGAAGGCAGAGAGAATTTTATGATACTAGGAGAGAGTAATGTGACAGTGCGGCAGAGAGGAATTTGACCCAGAGGCAGATGATGTGAAAATGGAAGCAGAGATTTGAAGACACTACTCTGCTGCCTTTAAAGATGGAAGAAGGGACCTTGAGCCAGAGAATGCAGCTCTAGAAACTGGAAAGGGAAACAGGTTTTCCTGTAGAGCCTCTTGAGGGAGTGAGGCCCTGCCAAGACTCACTCATTGTTGAAATTAACTTTGGACTTCCGGCCTCCAGAACTGTAAGAGAATATATTTTGTTGTTTTAAGTCATCAAATTTGTGGTAATCTGCTATGGCAGCCATAGAAATCTAATACATTGCCCTAGCTCTTCCTCTTGTGAGAATGACTGGGGACATGGAGCAGAGGGCCTGGCACTTGGGCTACGTACCAGAAGCACATGAAGGTGAATTTAAGGTTTGGTCAATTTTTGGCAGGCACAGATTGTACAACTGGATGAGAGGTCTGTTATGTCAGTTCCCACCTTAACCACAGAGGCTGCTTACAGGTTCCATTTTGTTATTTGGCCTGATTCTCTCTTCTCCAAATCCCCTGGTTCTGAAAGCAGGATTTAGGGATTGAAGGTGTGGATGAGGACTTCCTTGTATGGCTCTAGAACAACGCTAGGCTAGGGATCTAATACCCTGGAATGTGCCCACTTGCCAGTAAGTAGCTTTGGAGAAGATTTTCAACTTTTTGTAATCTGTAAAATGGGTTAAAATTACATATCCTGCCTATGTCAGTGTCTTTGAAGGCTTAAATGAAATGGAAGGGTCATTTCAAATGCATAAGAAAAGCCCTTCCCCTTGAAGTCATTAGAAGGTGCTGAACAGGCAGGCATCTGTCCGTGAACCACGGTGGCCCAGAGCAGGGTGCTGGAGACAAAGTAGGCTGAGCAGGCTGTCCATCTGGGTGGTCGGTGGTGATCGCTCAGGTGGGTGTTTGAACTTTCATAAGCAGCGGAGTGCGACAGCACAGTGTGGGAGCGGGGAAAGTAGTATTAAAAGATTGGTTACCGCTAGGGAATCGATCTGTATAGTAAGGTTAATGTAACCCAAATCTCTATTAAGGTATAAATGTTTCTTTCTTTAATTTTATTTTTATTTTTAATGCTCTTACAGTTCCCCCTTTTTCTCTAGCTCCCCACCTCCTCTCAGCCCCACCCTCGCCTCTCCCAAAGCCAGTCCGCATATTGTTTTCCATGTCCATGGCTTATGCATAGTGTTCTTTGGCTAGCCCCTCCGCCATCTCTCATCTCATCCCCTCCAAGGTATAAATGTTTCTATTATCCCAGAAAGTTTCCTCATGCCCCTTTGCCTGTTAGTTCCTATCTCCCCACCCACCAGAGACAAGTGTTCTGAATTTTTTTCCACCATAAATTAGTTTTGTCCATTGTAGAACTTATAAAAAATTATAGAAATGTATAAAATATAAATTAAGAACTCTTTCTTTCAGTCTTTCTCACGTAGCATATTTTTTGTGTCGATCCATTTGTGTGTGCATCACGGCTTTTTTCCTTTTTATTACACTGTGTGTTATACTATTCTATTTTGTGACTCTACCACACTTTGTTCATCTATTCTTCTGTTGATGGTCATTTAGTCATTTAGTTTTCTTTTTCTTCTCATTTGAATAAATCACTATAAATAAAGTTTAAATAAAATTCTTGTTTCTTTGGGTATATACCAAAGAGTGAAATTTCTGGGTCATAGAGAAGTGGTATATTTAGCTTTGTATGAAGCTGCCAGACCATTTTCAAAGTTGTATGAGTGTTCTCATTGCTTGATATTCTTGCCAGCATTTATTGCTAGTCATATTTATTTTATTCTTTCTGGTGGGTGTTTAGTGCTATCTCATTGTGATTTTGTTGCTGAACAGCAAGTTGGGGTCCTCATCACCCCCATACCCCCCAATCATCCTCTAGGCAAAGTTCCACAGGCAAAGCTTTGGTGACAAAGGAAAGGAGGCTTTATTCAAAAGCTTCACAATTTTGGAATAACAGCTTTCCATAAGAATTAGTCACTTAGGCCTATCAATTAAGGCTAAACTCTAACATCTGGTTTCTCCTCTCATTCCCCCTGTTAGTTTTTAGTTATCTTATTTCTAGAAGGTTAATTTACAAACTAAAACAACATAAGATACAAAAGTTACACAACTTTGGAAGAATGGCAGGCTTCTACCTCAGAGCTCGTCCCCTCTAGAACACTCAGAGAATAAATCTGCCACCCTCTGCCAGGCCGGCGCAATCCTAGGCTGTGCCCAGAGCTCCTTCCCATCCAAAATACTGTCCGCTGGGAATCGCAGGCAGCTGCAGCATGATCGTCCAAGCGACCTCCAGGAAGAGAGCCTGAGAGAGAGCCAGAGCCAGCCTGTCCAGGAGCCAGAGAACCCAGAGTCCTTCTTTCATTTCAGATCTTCTTGCCCATAATTCCATGTGCTTTGGAAGCATTCAGCTTCTCAGCCAGTCGTGTCCTAGTGCATACCATTGCCTTGGGCGAACTCCTGCTACGACCTCTCCCTAATCCTTCCCAGTGATCTGATCAGGTTTTTCTGTATCAGTTTCTTTTTGATTTGTCTGTTAACTCATGGTGTTAAGCATTTTTTCCATTTTTTTTTTTTTGGTAAGACTTTATTTTATACACCCAAGACACCAGTTCTTTGTCAGACATATGCTTTTGAAACTTTTCTGCTAATAGGTTGTTTGCCTGTTAATTTCTTTTAATAGTATCTTTAGATGAGCAGAATTTAAATTTTGATACATTCTAATTTTTCAATTACTTTTCTCTTATGCTTGTTTCTTCCTGTGTCCTGCCGAAGAAACATTGGCCATTCTCCAAGTCATGATGATATTCCGTGATTTCTGTTTCTTATCCTTGTCAGTTTGCCTTCCCTCCCTTCTCTTTCTTCTCTTCCTCCTCCTCCTCCTTCTCCCCCCTCCCCCCCCC
>PVJD01012809.1:0-29066 GCA_004026545.1 Mormoops blainvillei | reverse complement strand
ACAATGGAGAAAAAGGTGGGACAACTGTAACTGAACAATAAAAAAATTGCAAAAAAAGGAATAGAAACTGGAAAAAAATGGAATCACATTGGGAGCACTCCTTTCTTTTCGGATGTTTTCATTCCACAAACTATTTCTTGATATTATTTCACATTTCTGAGTATATAATGTGTTTATTACTCTTATTGATGAATGTTTTTCTATTGTATAGATAACTCACAAATTGTTTTCCATTTTTTATTCCTGGATAATTAGTTATTTCCCTATAACTTTCAAATAAAGTTGTTCTGAACATGCTGGTGCAAGTGATGTTGTGCACCCTGTTTTTATTTTTTTGGGGAAACACATATGATTATAGTAGCCAAGTCAAAAAGCAAGCATATATTTAACTTTAAAAATAACTGCCAGGTTACAAAATGTTTTAGTATTTTATGTTACTATCAGTAATGTATGAGAGTTCTTGTTGCTCGGTATCTTTGCCAACACCTGGTATTAGCAGGTATTTTAATTTTAATACCAATAGTAAGTTTGTAACAGTATCTCATTGTAGTTTCAATTTGCATTTCCATGATGACTAATGATGGTGTATAACTTTATATATTCTTATTTGTATTTGCATATCTTCTTTGGTAAAATGCATGTTTAAAATTTTTTCCAGTTCATAAAAACTTGGATGGTTTATCTTATTGAGTTGAGTGACTTTGTATATTTTTTACTTATTTTATTTTCATTATAAATCCTTTTAATTGATTGCATATATGTATACGAATATTCAGTCATTCGGTCTTTGGTCTGTATTTAATTTTCTTAACAATATATATGAAGAAACTGTGAAATATACAAAGAAATTCATGTCTAACCCAAATATTTTCTTATACGTTATCATCTAGAACTTTATAATTTTAGATTTAAACTTAATTTTGTGATTTGTTCTGAGATAAATTTTGTATATGACAAGAGTCAAGGACCAATTTTTTTCCATAAAGGTTTTCAATCATTTTCATTTATTGGGAAGGCTGTCCTTTATGCACTGAATTGCTTTGGTAGTTTTGTCAAATATCAATGGATCCCATAAATGTTGGTCTATTTTGAGAATGTTTCTTCTATTCAATTGACATATATGACATTCTTTGTGTTTCTTGACAATGGCTACAACTGCCCCTGCTGGCCACCACCAATCTGTTATCTATGTCTCACACACACTATAAGTAAGACCTAGTTATTTTAGGAACAACTGAAGATGCTTATTTATTATATAATAGGTGTTGCTAAATGGACTAGAGTTTTCACAACTATTTAGTTACCTTGCCAAATCATTGTTACTGAGGTGAAATTATTTTTCCATTTTTCTGGACATTTTGGTTTTCTATTTTGGAAATATTTTTACCTGTGTATATGCAATTTTTGGTGATATGCATTCTGCTATTTGTAGAGTATTATATTTTCTTATTTCATGTGTTTTTTTCTGATGCTTGTTCCACATTTTTTATTATTGTAGCTTTTAAAGGTATTTGTATCTAGTAAAGGAATCCCTGTTCATCCCTCTCAGTATTCCAATTGTTAGTTTGTTTTCATATTTGTTCATACAGAGGTTTATAATAATTTTGATCATTATTTTAAAGTAAAAAATCATATTGCCCTATATGTATGCATTATTTCAGTGATTGCTTATATAATTGCAATATTGAATAGTCTCTTTGAGCTGCCTTTTTTCTAAAAATAAAGAAGTTGGAGATTAATTCATGTAGTTTGTATTACGAACAAGTGAAATGAGACTTGGGTAGGGATTTTTTGTAAGTGAATTTTGGTAGAGTGTTTTCAAAGAGCTGTGGAGGATAATAAAATATGGGTGGAAGCACAGCTGCATAGTAACATAGCAGGAGAAAATAAAATTAAAGCCCGCTAAGCCTGGGAGCACCCAAGTGTACACAGATTTTAAAACAACAAATGTGAAATAGAACTAGAATGCAAAGAAAATTCCATTTATTTGTCACTAGCAGAATACTCAGTTATGTGATGTTTCTTTAACATGTATGAAATCTTTTGGTGAATGACTTGGTTCCGTATGTTCTATTACTTATTCTTTGTAAACAATTTTTCCAGTTAATGATGAAATTTTTCGGAATTAGCTTATGTTCAAGTAAGGATGTTGTTAATTCATTTGGGCAGCCAGGAGGAAAAGAAAATCAGTGATCTTTAATTATGAGATGTAAACATTAAAGATGTGTTTATAACATAGATAGTTCAGCAACATACCAGGAGAACAACATTTAAATTGTTTTGATAATATTTAGAAACACTACAATGCAAGGCTAAAAGAGGAACACAATAAAAATTGCATGAGAAAGCAATGTTTCTCTATTAGTAAATTCTTTCATTTTTCATGGCTATTTTTTGATTTGGAAAACTTATGTAACAGTGGGGAATTGTAACCCACCTCACCATTCTTTCAACATTGTTTCTGTAAATGCTGATTGTGGCTAATATGTAGCTTGTGGATAAACAGCATGTTGTATAAGTATCCTAGGAACTAACTTCAAAAGTTACAGACTTCTACATTAAGTCACCCCAGCTCTGGAAGATTTGCTGACCTTCATCCCTGAGCCAGGATGACATAAAGCCAATCTTGACCAGTTTCAACATCCTTATCAAAATGGATTGTGCTGGTCAGCATGTAGAGGACTTTTCGATGCCCTGCCCCCCGATATTTGTGTTCTGCTTTCCCTCTTCTAGTTTATAAAAGCCTCTGCCTGGACTAAGATGTTGAGATAGTCTTTGAGACAAGAGTTCCCTATCTCCTCAGGTGACCAGCACTTGAATAAACCTCATTCCTTCTCACAGGCATCTGTCTCATGAATTTGACTTTTGTTTCAGCACTCAGCTGGACCTGTGTTTAGTTACACTTACACTCCAGATTTCTAAAAGCATTTAATATGAATTTAAAATTATATGATCTTGCCACCAAAAAATGTATCTGTATATACAGTTTGCTCTAAGAATATATGATGTGAGGTTTGGGTAGGAATTTTTACACGTATCTATATACCTCTATATCTATAATCTGTCATTTATTGACAGAAACAAAGATGCAACTTCAAATAGTCATCTAAAGGTCATATAGAACCCTCTAAACTGCAGATAAAACTTTTGATTTCTCATTGCATCCATTTTCTTTAGGCCATATCTGATAAACCATTTGGTCCAGTGTCAATTTGGTGGCTGAGACTTCTTAACATATGAAAAACCATATTTGAAGGATATGACAAGGGAAAGGAAAATTTTATGTGCCTGAAGAAGTCACAGAAAATAAAAAATGGTTGGCATTTTAATGATTATTTTAAAAATCTGAGATCTACAATATAAAAAAAAGAAATGCCAAAAAATATAAAGCAATCATTAAAAAGTGAAATTTTATGAAGAAATTTTGGAAAGAAAATATTTCTCAATTTAAATGTTTTAATACACTATTCACTATTTCTATTGCTATTTGAAAATATTTAATTTATATGTGACCAAATAAATCTATTTTACTAATCTGAAGGAGCAAAATATCTCTTAAATCTATTCAAAAACTCTAAAATTTCTTATTCAAATTAGTATGTGTCATGTTTGAGATTCAGTTGATTCATCAACTTTTAGCTAAGTCTCATCTCCCTTTTCAAAACTGCATAGCAGGCAGTGATTTCTCTATAGTGCTTGACCTAGTCGGTTTGTTTTGATTTTGCCTTGGTAACTTAGACTAGAAATATATAATATGTTTGAGATGTTCACTGACATAGACCTGAAGTGGGTTCTCACCATCTTCCCTGAAAAATGTGGAATAGAATAAATCATTCCTTATTTTCCAGCACTAAAGGCAATGTGTAAAGTCTACAAAATTCAATATAAAATATTTTCATAAAATAGTCATAAAAATGTAAAGTCATTTCAAAGTTCAACAAGAAGCAAATCCAGGGTTTAGAAAAGCTGTAAGAACCAGTGCTGCTCAGAGTATAGAAATATAATATAAAATAGGTACTGGGAGGAAGAGACAACACTCAGATTACAGTATCGTTTTAGAAAAGTTGATCCACTCATTTACTGATGAGCACCTAAGTTGTTTCCAACACTTGGCTATTGTAAATTGTGCTATTATGAACATTGGGGTACGTAGGTTCTCTTGCATTGGTGTTTCCAGTTTTTAAGGGTATAATCCTAGCAGTGTAATTGCTGGATCAAAAGGCAGTTCAGTAAACAGAGTATAGGGGGGAGGGGAAGGCAAGGGGAAACCGGGGAAGGATGGTCAAGGAACATATATGGGGGACCCATAGATAAAGTCAAGAGGGGTGGGGCTGAGGGTGGGGAGAGGGGGTAGTGATAGGGTAGAAATGGACAAAACTACTTGAACAACAATACAAATATTTTTTTTAAAAAAATCTATATTATAAAAAGAAAAAGAAAAGAAAAGGTGAAGTGCTTTCTGGTATGAAATAAGAATTTTTTGGAATCTGTATGGTGGGACCTGCGATCTTCTGCATTCATTTTGAGAGTGAATGCAGATGTAAAGTTGCTGAAACCAGGATAATACTAGTCAAATAAACCCCATCATTGATTTTCTGAAGAAGTCAAATATTTAGGGAAAGGATTTGAAGAATCACAGTGCTGCTATTGACATGTTGTGGCTGAATGTTTTATATACTGTTTTGTTTTTTTTTGTATTTCTTTTTTCATTTTTCAGTTACAGTTGTCCCACCTTTGTCCTCATTGCTCACCCCTACCTTGTTGCCCCAACTCCCATGGTTAATCCCCCATTGTCTGTGTCCATGAATCTATTCATATTTCTATGTTTGCTCCTTCCCTTCCCTTTCCCCATTATCCCCATACTCTTACCCCTCTGGTCAATGTCAGTTTGTTTTTATTTCCAAGTCTATGGTTCTACTTCACTCATTTGTTTTGTTGATTAGATTCCACTTATAGGTGAGATCATATGGTATTTGTCTGTCACTACCTGGCTTATTTCACTTAGCATAATGCTGTCTAGTTCCATCCATGCTGTTGCGAAGTGTAGGAGTTCCTTCTTTTTTTCCCGCTGCATAGTACTCCATCGTGTAAATATACCACAGTTTTTTGATCCATCCATTTACTGGCAGGCACTTAGGCTGTTTCCAGCATTTGGCTTTTATAAACAATGTTGCTATGAACATTGTGATGCATAGGTTCTTTTGAAATAGTGATTCAGGATTCTTAGGGTATAGATCCAACAGTGGGATCACTGGATTGAAAGATAGTTCCATCTTTAGATTTTTGAGGAAATTCCATACTGTTTTCCACAGTGGCTAAACCAGCCTGCTTTCCCAACAGTGTACTGGGGTTCCCTTTTCTCCACAACCTTGCCAGCAGTTGTTGTTTGTTCATTTGTTAATGATAGACATTCTGACTGATGTGAAGTGGTATCTCATTGTGGTTTTAATTTGAATCTTTCTGATGGTTACTGATGCTGAGCATCCTTTCATATGTCTCTAGGCCCTCTGTATGTCCTCCTTAGGTAAGTGTCTGTTCAGGGCCTTTGTCCATTTTTTAATTGGATTGTTTGTATTCCCGTTGTGGAGTCATGTGAGTTCTTTATATATTTTTGAGGTCAAATCCTTGTCAGAGGTATCATTGGCAAATATGTTTTCCCAAATGATTGGTTCCATTTCCCTGTTGTTGATATTTTTAACCATGCAGAAGCTTTTCAGTTTTCCTCTAGGATTTTATGCAGTCATAACTTAAATTCCTTTCATATTACATTCTAGAGTAGAAAGAAGATTGTATATTGACAAAAGATGATCAGTGTTTCGAGGAGCAGAGTGGGATGAGGATTTTCTACAAAGTGTCATGAGGAAAATTTGCTGAATGATGGAGGATTCTAATCCCTCTTTGTTTGCTGATTACGCAGGTGTCCACACTTGTCAAAATTAAGCAATGTCTGCCCTTGAGTACATTTAATTGCATGTAAATTAAAATTAAGTAAAGAAGATTTAAAAGTAATAAAAGTGTTATAAATTAATATATATTTGAAATAGAAATATATTTTTCATTTTAAAAAATTTATTGTTGTTCAGTTATACTTCTCCCACCTTTTTCCTCCTTTCTCACCCAAGCCCCAATGCAATGCATTGTTTGACTTTAGATCATGATATAAAAACTACATTTTAAAAGATTTTTTTAACCATTGGAGGAAGTCTTTATTAGCTGATGATACTAGGAAACTATTATTAATTTTGTTAGGAATGATCATTTTATTGAGATTATGTTTAAGAACGAACTCATTATTCATTATAAATATACTTTCTACATGTTTTTAATAATGTTTTATAATAGTTGAATTTGTTTTAAAATAATTCTAACGGAGATGTAGTAAGTAAATATATGTAAATGAAAAACTTGTCATATGTTGATAATTGCAGAAGTAGGGAAATAGATAAATGAATAGGAGTCCTTAACACTATAATCTTTAATTTTACAAGAATTCCAAATTTCTGTCATGAGATTATAAATAATCAAATTGTATCATGGTATAATTCCATAATTTATGTGTGCATGTACTTGTATGAAACATATTTCATTAATATATTTTCATTGTAAGCTTGAAAGAATCTATACAAATTTGGGGGCAATTGTGATTATTCTTAGATGTCAGAAATTCAGGATATTGCAAGTTTTATTCATTTTGCTTTCTGTATATTTACCATTTTCTACAGTGAGACTTGTATTTAAAATGCATGTGAGTAATTACCAAAATTATAAAGCAATTGACTTTATTGTCAAATTCAAATTATATTATTTTTATTAAGAAAACAGGTAACCAAAAACCCAAAGACAGTTTTATCTACATTTTACTGGAGGTCACATTTTGAATTTGTTCACTAGAGTGTTACTCTTCTTGCTTGCTTTCTTCAGATGATTGTGACAACTATCAAAGCATTCAGATTTTTGTATCTTTACCAACTCTATCTTGCACTTGCTTTTTAAAAATTATTGTTTGTCAAAGTAAAGTTTACATACAATATTATGTTAGTTTCAGTTGTATAACAGATTGATTCAACATTTATATACCTTAAGACAGGTTCACCACAGTAAGCCTAGTAACCATCTGTCACAATACAAAATAAATGATATTATTGACAGTTTTCTCTATGCTGTACATTATATCCTTGTAACTTATTTATTTTTTACCTCTCATCCCCCTTTATATTTTTCACCTACCCCCCTTCACCCCTGCCCTCTGTCAACCATCAGTTTGTTCTCTGTATCCATGAGTTTGCATCCATTTTATTTAGTTTATTCATCTTTTAAGATTCCACATATAAGTTAAATCATGCAGTGTTTTGTCTTTCTATGATTTATTTCTCTTCCTTTTTCTTGACCAGTGTGAAATACCAATCTGCATAATCTCCAGATCACTTTATTAAAAGTCTATTATGATTTTGACTTCTAAAATATTGACATTTAACTTCCTATGCAATGTAACTCAAGACAAGCTTTGAAGACTCATGTACCATAATGTAGAGTAAGGAGACAGCATCATGTGGTCAAAGTACATGTGTTTACCAAAAAGCAGATGGGTGAAAATCACAATCGTGGCATTAGTAGAGTGTCTTTGAACAAATTACTGGTCTCCATTGTGCCTCAATTACCCTTTTATAAATAGAAATAATAATGTTACCTCACAGGATGTAAGATAAGGGAATATAAGAAAGCATGCATGATTTTAGAATCATAATAGGTGTTCAATAAATGTTGGGTATTCTTTCCTCTATAGACTCATACATAATCTTGTGCTATCCAACTTTTGCTAAACTTACTGTTCTTTAAAAAGTAAGCTTTAACGAGTTTTAAAAAAGTGATCTGAAAATCGGAGGCATTATAAACTAGTCAATAAAAAAAGATAAAAAAAGCAAGTGTAGAATAAGGTTGGTGAAGACATAAAATGTGCATTTGAAATGTTCTAATTTTATTTATGGCTTCTTGCAAGATTATACATCTTTCACAGTCTAGCCTAACTAAAACTACTTCCATTACTTCTAATTCACAAGTTAAATGTGGTTTCTCCTTCCTTTCGATACTGCTTAAAAACACATACCTTTGTTTTCACATGTGCCTTTAATCTTTATTGTTAGTTCTATTCATGCTTTATCTCTCTACTAGTTTATAATTTTCTTCATTTATTTATAATTTTTAATTTTTAACAAAGAAATAATTTATTTCCACAGCCAGCCAAATGAGGAGATTGAGAGAAAACCCAAATCCATCTCCCCAAGGGGGAAGTGGCAAAGGATTTCAAGGGGTTTGAAAGGGACCTTTACATGCAAAGGGAGAGGAAGTAAATGATTCTAAATCTTGATGAAGAAGGTTAATGATTTGGGGTAGAAGGTAGATATTTTCTGGAATCTTGTGTCAATTGTACATTGCCATGGCGTCTAAGGGGTTTTCTTTCATCATTGTACACTTCTTGGAGTTGGTGGTCTTTTCCATATGTTGCCTCTAGATTCAGTTGGTATTTTTACTTATTTTTAAAGATTTTATTTATTTATTTTTATAGAGAAGGAAGGCAGGAGAAAGATAGGGAGGGAGACATCAATGTGTGGTTGACTCTCATGTGCCCCCTACTGAGAACTTTACTCACAACCCAGGCATGTGCCCTGATGGGGAATTGAACCGGCGACCTTTTGGTTCACAGGTTCACACTCAATCCACTGAGCCACACCAGATGGAACACTTTATATTACTCTTAATGTCAGAATTCTGTCTTAACTGTCTTTGTATAAATTATTATGTTCATCACAGTACCTTTAATATGGTAGGTATACATTATTTGATTTGAAAGTAGGAGTAGCGAAAAATAAGAATATAAAAGTGGTGATAAATAGATCAATATCAAGAGTTTTAAATGTGAAATACACAACATGACAAGTTAATATTATACATTAAAAAAAAGAAGCAATAAGCATGAGCACAGAATAAAGATAACTGTGTGCTGTTCATATCTACAGTGTTTAAGAAATGTGTAAACAACCCTGACTTGTGTGGTTCAGAGGATTGAGTGCTAGACTATGAAATAAAGGGTTGCTGCTATGATTTCCGGTCAGGGTAAATACCTGGGTTGCAGGCTAGGTCCCCAGAAGGGTGTGTGTGAAAGGCAATCACACATTGATATTTCTCTCATTCTCTTTTTCTCTCCCTTCCCCTCTCTCTAAAAATAAATAAATGAAATATTTTTAAAAAGAAATGTGTAAACAATATAGAATGAAGGAGTTGCCTTAGTATTAATGTATCCAAGAATCAGTGCCTAAAAATAAGAAAGTGCTATTTTTAAATGGAAAACTTTAAACTTGAAGTTGATTCATCTCCTAGTTTAAAAGAAGCAACACCTAATAATATATGAGATTTGAGGATGTATTTATTAATATTAGCACTACAAAGGTTCACAAATAAATGTATTAATCTAGAATATGCAAAATGACCAACTTTGATCATTGGTAGTAGATGTCATATTCTAATTGCTATGCAAGCTAACTGGATAACAATATGATGAGACCCATTTCTGAAGATTCTGTAAGTCAGACTAATTTGTGTCTTTCTTGTAAATTGAATACCTAAAAGCTACAAATACAATTCATAAGGTGCTGGTAGAGTTGATAAAATGAGATGAGTTAGTTTCTTCTTTTAAGTAGGATACAATACTTTGCAACAGATCAATATCATTGAAAGCCACCAGAAAAGATGAATTTATTAAGACATCAGAGAGGTGTAGAAGCAATGAGAACTAGAAACAATGGCATTCCAAAAAGGAGAATGGTAAAAATCTGCACATGGATCTTCTCTAACTGAATTAGAAAGATCTGGTTATGGGTCCAAATAGAAAATCTGTGTGGGGCACAGGAAGAAGGCTGCTTATTGGGACAAAGACACCAGATTTCTTGGTGGTTCCATTGGACTGGAGTCATAAAATTGGATAATTTGGGGTCTTAAATGTAGAGCACAGATATTTGCTATATTCTAAATCTAAACCCAGTAGAAGAAAAAATAGCTATGCCAAAATTTTATTTAAAATAAAGTGGGAAATTTTCTTGATTTCCTATCTCTAGAGGGAAAATATCTACTGGGATAGAAGCCTTAAAACACAAAAGATGAGAGTTGAAATCCTGGAAAAATTTTCCCTAAGAGTACTTGGCATTCGGGCATAGCAGAAGTCTAAGAATCTAGGTTTGCTCCTGGCAGAGGGTCATTACTGGGAGATTGAGATATCTGAAGATATTTTGGCGAGTATGAGACACTTTAGTGGCAAAACTGAATAACTAAATGAGTTCAAACACAACTATAATCACCCTGGAGCTTTCTGTTAAATTCTAAAGTTGACAAAGTTGAGATAAAGAGAAATAAAGACAAATATCTTTGAAAATTTGAGTAAAAAATACCCACAAAACATGAGTTCTGAGGAGGCAAAGACCTATGGGATTTTCATATGAAATCACTGGATGGTAACATTCTCAGAACAGGAGAAAAAAAATAGGTAGACAGTACCTTACCAAAACTGCAATAGAGCTTCCACAGAGTTCTATTCCTGATTTGATTAAGGTAATAAGCTCCTCCTCACATATGTACCTAACAGAGAAAATGTTATTCCCTGACTGTTCACTTCCAGTCAAGATGGAAGAGTAGGTAAATATGGTGCTCACCACCACCTGCGAGAACATCAAAATTACAGATGAGTTATAGAATAATCATCACTGAGAACCACCTGTAGACTAGCTGAAAGCAAATTCTATAATTAAGGATATAAAGAAGAAGCCACAATAAGACTGGTGGAAAATGGCAGAGATATTGAATAGGCAGGTCCCATACTCATGATGTGTAGATTAAGAATCAGGAAGGATATCTTGGTGGTGGAGGTCACCCAGAGGAGCTCAGTGGCCCAGGTCCACACCGGAGTGCACAGCCTATGGTATCAGTGATGGGAAGATCAGTCCCCATAACATGTGACTGTGAAAACCAGTGGAGATGTCATACAAGTAAGATGGAAAGTTTCTAGAATCCCAGGCATTTCTCTTGAAGGGCCTGTGCACAGACTCAGTTATTCACAAACTCACATTCTCTGGGCTCCAGAGCCTGGGCAGGAGCTTGAATAGGACCAGGGATATATGGGAGAGCACTGAAAGGGACTAAATTCAAGGTGAAGGTTAATGGATTATAGGTCAGGGCAGCTTTTTCTGGATGAAGAGCTGTCAAGTACTAATGTTCTTTTATTAAGCTCTCCCCACAACCCAGCAGCAGGTAGACCCAGATAGGAACCAAACATGAGCTCTCCAATTACCTGGAGAGCACCTTTCACTTCAACCAGGTAATTCCCTGAGATCCCACCAAATCTAATTTTTAAAATATTTTATTGATTTTATTTTTAGACAGAGATGAAGGGAGGGTGAAAGGGAGGAAGAGAAATATCAATGTGTGGTTGCTTCTCACATGTCCCCTACTGGGGACCTGGCCTGCAACCCAGGCATATACCCTGACTGGGGAATCGAACCAGTGACCCTTTAGTTTGCAAGCTGATGCTCAATCCGCTAAGGTACACCAACCAATGACTACCCTATCTAACTTGAGTGCCCAGCCTCAACCACTTCCAGCAGTTTATCCACACTAGTAGGCTAACTCAGCATACTGATGACTTTCCTAATATCTCTAAAAGGTCCATAAAACCCAAAGAAGTAACAGCTGACTTCTGCGTGTCCTTTACCTCTTTCTCAGTGGCTCCAAACTTGGAAAAAGCTGCAACCTGTCTCAAATTGCATTGTGACTCCAAGTTTGGCATAAGGTGCAGCCAGTGTTGTCCTGGAATGCAGCTTTCAATAAATGGCAACAACCTGGCAAACGGTCGCTGGCCTCAATTCACATTGCGGTACCCACCACAGGGTCCAAAGCCCACCATATTGGCACCAGACATCAGTTCACAACATAAACTTTTCCAAGCACCTCTAAGCCCAGAACAAGTGGCAACCTCTGTAGATCACTTTGTATCTCCTACCAAGTGACCTCAAGCTGGGCAAAAATGGCAGCTGGTATTAAAAAAAAAAAATCCTCACCCAAGGACATTTTTTTCATTGCTTTTAGTGAGAGAGGAAGGGAGAAATAGAAACATCAATGCAAGAGAAAAGCACTCAGACCATAGGTTGTACATGCCTGAACCAGGGATCCAACCTATAACCCACGCATGTCTCTGATGGGGAATCAAACCTGCAACCTTTTGGTTACAGGATGATGCACAAATCAACTGAGCCACACTGGTCAGGGTGTGGCAGCTGATCTTGATCTGCAAAAGAGCCCCTCCCAAGCGGTGCCAGAACAAACACACCCAGTGGCTAGCTTGAGACCATACAAGGGTACCACACAACCAGCTCCACAAATGACACACCCAGAAGGTGCATTCCGCTGGCACCAGAGCCCTGCTACTGTGACCATTGTTCTATGTGGTAGACCTTGCACAACAAGTTGTGTGCTGTAGTCATAATAAAACTTCATAGGTAGTCAGCCTCTGAGGATAAATTTTACTCACTGATGTGCCAACAACAGCCAAGGTCCAACTAAAACAAGGGGGAACACACAACTCACAGAAAGGACACTCCTGGAGCACTTGACCCATGTAACCAGGAAGACAAACCATTGAACCCTATAGGACACCTTTGACATGAAACTGACCACTCTGTCAAGACCGGGAGGCATAGAAGATCTACCTAATATGTAAAAACAAACACAGGAAGGTAGCCAAATTTAGAAGAATAAAAGATGTCTTAAATGAAAGAATGGGACAAATCACCAGAGAAAAAGAACTAAACAAGTAGGAGCACCTAAATATATAAAGCAAATAGTAACAGGTCTAAACAAAAAAAAAGTTGGCAATAATACTATAGTAATAGGGATATTTAACACCCTATTGGCATCAAAGGATAGATTATCCAGGCAGAAAATCAAAAAGGAAACAGTGGCCTTCAATGACACACATTAGACCAAACGGTGTTAATTGATATTTTCAGGACATTTCACTCCAAATTAACAGAATATAATTTCTTTTCATGTTCACATGGAATGTTTTCCAGAAAAGAGCACATGTTAGGTCACAAAACAAGTCCCAATAAATTTAATAAGCCTGGAATTACATCAAGAATCTTCTCTGACCATAATGGTATGAAACTAGAAATTATTCACAAAAGACCCTGAATAGACAAAGCAATTTTGAGGGTGGTGAAGGGGGATGAAGCTGGAGCTATCATACTCCTTGACTTCAGAGTATACAATGTAACAATAATCAAACAACATGGTATTGAAAGAAAAACAGACATGCAGACAAATGGAAAAGATGTGAGAACCCAGAAATAAACCCGTATGTATATGAGCTAATATTTTTGACAAAGGAGCCAAAAGCCTGCAATGGGGAAAAGAAAATCTTTTCAGTAAGTGGTACTGGGAAACTTGGGAAGCCACATACATAAAAGGAAAACCTAGACTGTTGTTTGTCCCCATATCCAAAATTAATTCAATATAGATCAAAAGACATGAGTACAAGATCTGAAATGAAAATTACATACAAGGAAGTATAGTTGTAAGAACTAAAATTATAGACTAGATCTTAGAGATTTTATGAATTTGACCCCAAAGTCGAGGGATATAAAGGCAAAAATAAATGAAATCATTTATAAGAAGAAAACTGAAAAACTCACAAACTTGTAGAGGCTAAATAACATAACTCTAAACAGTGAATGGGTTAACAAAGAGATCAAGGAAGAAACCAAAAGATACTTTCAGAGAAATGAAAATGAACACACAATAGTCTCAAGTACATGGGACATACACAATGTAGTTTTAAGAGGAAAATTCATAGTAATACATGAGGCCTACTTTTAGAAATAAGGAAACTCATCAAATAAATAACCTACCTTACACCTAAAAGAATCAGAAAAGAAGAAACAAAACCAAAAGTGAGTAAAAGGAGAAAATCATAAAGAGCAAAATCAAATTGAATAGAGTCTAAAATCAATACAAAAATCGATAAAGCAGAGAGCTGTTTTATTGAAAAAGTAAACAAAATTGATAAACCTTTAACTATTTGCATAAGGAAAAAAATGAGGTTCCAAATAAATTATTTAGAAAATAAACAGAAGAAATAAAAACTGACAACATATAAATACAAAGGATTATAAGGAAATACTATGAACAATTATATGCCAACAAAATTGAAGGAGTGGATAAGTTCTTAAAAATGCCAAATCTTCCAAGGATAAATGAGGGAAAAATATAAAATTGGAACAAATTGATAATTGCTAACATACAGTAAGTTGGTAATCAAAAACTCTCAATAAACCAAGGCCCTGGACTCTGTAGTTTCAAAGGTCAATTTAGCCAAATATTCAAAGAATAATTAATGCCTATAATAAGTATAATAGTTATTATACTTAAACTATTTCAAAAATTTAAAGCAAAGGGGAGGCTTCCAAACTAATGTTAGTAGACCAACATTACCCCGATCTCAAAACCAGACAAATACTCTCCAAAACAAATTATAGGCTACTATCCCTCATAAACACGGATGCAAAAACCTCTCAAAATATTAGCAAACCAAATCCATCAATGCACTAAAAATATCATACTCCATAAGTAAGTGGGATTTATTCCCTAGATGCAGGGTTGGCTCAATATCTGCAAATCAATCAACATGATACACTACATAAACAAAAAAGAATAAAATTATATGATCATATCAGTAGATGCAGAAAAAAAGCATTTGAAAAAATCTAACATCCATGTATGATAAAAACTCTAAGCACAGAATGGATAGAGTCAATATACCACAATAAAGACCAAAAGTGACAGACCCGCAGCTAATATCATATTCAAAGGTGAAGTACTGAAAGCTTTTTCTTTAACAACAAGAACAAGAGAAGGATATACACATTCACTGCTTTAGTTCAACAAAGTATTAAACATTCTAAACAGCCTAAATGTCCATCAGTGGATGAGTGGATAAAAAAGCTGTTGTATATTTACAAAATGGAATACTATGCAGCGGTAAAAAGAATAAACTCTTACATTTAGCAACAGTATGGATTGAACTGGGGGACATTAAACTAAGTGATTTAAGGTAGTGAGTGAAAGAAAAATACCACATGCCCTTACTTATATGTGAAAGCTGATGAACACAATAAACTCATGAACAAGATAGTAAAAGAAACTTAGATACACAGTGCAGATTGACAGCTGCCAAAAAAGAGGGGAGGTGGGATGAAAGATGGTGAAGGGATTAACCAAATAATATTTATGCACAATACATGGACATGGACAGCAATATGGTGATTGGTTTGGCAGGGGAGAGGATGGGGCTGGATGAGGGAGGGAAAGGAGAGAAAAGAGGGAACTGCGACAGCTTAAATAATAAAAATTAATAAAATAAAATTACATTCAAAATAAAAAGAACAAGAATAAGTTTTAGGTACAGAAATCAGACAAGGAAAAATTTTAAAAGGCATCCAAATTAGATGGAAAGAGTGCCAGGAACTTGAAAATAAAGAACAAATGGAGAGTGACCTGAGGGGAAGGGGAAGGGGAAAAATGAGGGAAAGAAGGAGAAAGGTCAAGAAAAGGAACACGAATAGTGGACTCCAGGACACAGACAATTGGGGGGGATTGACTGTGGGAGTGAGAGACAGAGGGTGAGCAATGGGGAAAGAGGTGGGACAACTGCAACTCAACAACAATAAATAAGAAATTAATAAAAAAGAAAGAGTAAAACTATTATTATTTGCAAATGAAATGATACTATATGGAGAAAACCCTAAATATTCCATCAAAACCTGTTGAACAAATAAATTCAGCAAAATAGCAAGATACAAAATTAATATTCATAAATGCATTGTATTTTATACACCAATAATGAACTATGAGAAGTAGATATCGAGAAAACAACCCCATTATTTTTGCATATAAATACCTATGTATAAATCTAACCAAGTAGATAAAAACCAGTACTTGGAAAATTACAAGACACTGAAGAATAAATTCAAAAGAATCAAATAAATGGAAGAACATGCCATGCTCATGGATAGGAATTATTAATATCACTAAAATACCCATGCAGTAGTAATCTACAGACTCAAAGCAATATCTATTTAAAAAGTCAACTTTTCAGAAAGCTAGACTAAATAATCCTAAAATTTACATGAAACAACAAAAGAACCCTAAAATAGCCAAAACAAACTTGACAAAGAACAAAGGTGGAGGTATCATGCTACCTGATATGAAATTATTCTACAAGACTATAATAATCAAAACAGCATGGAACTGGCTGACAAAGAGACAACTACATCAGTGGAGTGGAAATGAGACCCCACAAATAAACCCAAAACTTTGTAGTCAATTGATATATGACATAGGAGGCATGAATATGCAATGGTGTAAAGACAGTCACTTCAATAAATGGTACTGGAGAAATCGGACAGATACATGCGAAAGAATGAAACCGAATCATTTTCTGATACTATATACAAAAATAAACTCAAGAGGATTAAAGACAAGTGTGAAAGTTGAAACTATAAATTACCTAGAAGAACATATAGGCAGTAAAATCTTTGGCATTGCTTTCGACAATATATTTTGGGATATGATTCCTTGGGTAAGGGAAATAAAAGAAAAATTAGCAAATGGGACATCAAACAAAAAAGTTTTTGCAAAGCAAAAGAAACCATCAATAAAACTAAAATGCTGAAGAGGAGAAGATATTCTCCAATGATACATCTGATAAGGGGCTAATATCAAAAAATTATAAAGAACTTACACAACTTAATGCCCCCCAAAAAACAATCTGATTTAAAATTGGACAGAAGCAGTTACTAGAAATTTATCCAAAGAAGACAGAGAGCTAAGAGACATATGAAAAAACACTTAACATCACTAATCATCATGGAAATGGAAATTAAATCCACAAGGGGATATCTCACATTTGTCAGAATGGCTATCACCAATAAATCAACAACACACAAGTGCTGGTGAGGATGTGTAGAAAGGGGAACCCTCGTACACTGTTGGTGGTGGTGTAAATTAGTGCAGCCACTTTGGAAAACAGTATGGAATTTCCTCAAAAATTAAAAAATAACTTTTATATGACCAAACAACTCAATTTCTTGACTTTTATCTGAAGAAAACAAAAACACTAATTTAAAAAGTTATGCAGCACCATGTTCTTGTTAATTGTAGCATCACTTGTAATAGCCAAGATACGGAAGCAACCTAGATTTCCATCTGCAGTGAACAGATAAAGAAGGTATATATACACACACAGGATGGAAGGTTATATTCATCAGTGAAAAGGAATGAAATCTTACCATTATTAACAACATGGACAGACCTAGAGCATACTATGCTAAGTGAAAAATGTTAGACATATAAAGACAACTACCATATGATTTCACATATATGTGGAATCTAAAAATATAAATCAATAAACAAAACAGAAACAGACCCATAGACACAGAGAACAAGCTGATGGTTGCTGAAGGGAGGTGTTGGGGGATGAAAATTAAAAAAATAGTAATATTTACCTATATGTGTATAATAAATGGTGAATGTGCATACTCATACACACAGAGAGATACACACACACACATACACACATACACACACACACACACACACACACACAGAATCCTGAACCTTTTCATGACTAATTGCTGTGTAAATGAGGGGTACAGCCCTTAAGCAAGGCAATGGGAACTAGTGGAGTTTGCAATGAGGCCTACACCAAACATTTTTTGAAGATTAGAGCAAGTTCACAAGTGGAGGTCTATATATAGTATGACTCAATATTTAAAAATTGGAACACAAACTCAAAAGAGAAAAAAGATAATTAGTCCTTAGACCATGATTATGGCAAGGGAAATATAATGTTTTGGCATGTATACATTTAGTGGAAGAATCAACAGCATTTCTTGAAAATTAGATTAAAAAATGAAAGAGATGAAATATTTCAAGGTGACTCTGGGGACTTCAGCTGGGATATACCATTCATAAAAAGGTATAAAATGTTAAGTAATTTTGGAAAAGATGCTAATATCATTTCCAGGTATATATTGTAGAATTTGATGTGATTAGCCAGTGTTAGATGTTCTATAAATGATCCACAAAAGAATTTACACACATAAACTTCTTTTTGTACGTGTCTACTTTTTACATTTTGCCTTCTGCCAAGTGCTTGGTATTATTTTTCAAGCCTCTTGCTCCAGGTTTATTGCTGAAGATTACATGGAAGTGTGGGCTTTATACTGAACAGTTTATAGAAATAATATTTCAAATAACATATTTAACATAAGTTCCTACTTACAGAAGAGGCCCCAAAGGTTGCTTACTTGGGACAATCCAACCAGCTGCTGCAAAGTGGGTTTTTATCTCAACTCCATAGATGTGTCATCAAGGCCTGCAGTTTCCTCTGCTACATATTTCACATTCATTCTTCAGTAAATGAATTGCTTCCGATATCTGATATCACAGTATAATAACATAATCATGAATATTTTCCACATTAATCCATACTAACTTGAACTTCATTTAACATTCATATATTATATATATATATATATATATTCTAAGAAATATAATATAATAATAGGTGATTAGGTAAGCAAATAGATTATGGCAGTTATTTTCAAATACCCAAACACTCTTTGTAAAAATAATGAATTTCAGGAGATGATGGAAATTGTCTTTTCTCTTCTCGTTTCTTTTTTTAAAGATTTTTTTTTATTTTTAGAGAGAGGGGAAGTGAGGCAGAAAGAGAGGGAGAGAAACATCAATGTGCGGTTGCCTCTCATGCACCCCCAACCAGGGGTGCATCCCAGGCATGTGCTCTGACCAGGAAACAAACTGGGGACGCTTTGGTTCACAGTCCAGCACTGGATCTACTGAGTCAAACCATCCAGGGCTCCTTCTCCTTTTCTGTCTCCACAGTCCCCTTCAAAATAGACACCTTGGAACATCACATAGTTCTCCCAGCATCCTTTCCACTGTCCAAAACACCGAAAAATCCTTTGTTGGAATTTCCACCAACTGCCCCATTGTATTTTCCTGAATCTCATCAATCATCTTAAATCTCTTCCTTTTCAAATGTGATTTCAGTTTGGGGAAAACCCATAAATCACAGGGCGTCAAATGTGGGCTTTAGTAGATCTTAGTCACATGGATGATTTGATGTTTTGCCAAAAAACTCTGCATGAGATGTGATTCATGAGTGGGCATGTTGTTGTGATGAAGCTGTCAATCACCAGTTGCCCATAGTCGCGGCCTTCTGAATCATCCCAATAGTTTCCAAGGAGTAATGTTCAAGCTGTACACAAAATTTGATGCAGATTCATTGCTCTAGTTGCTCGGTCATTTTGAGTGCAATGGCCACACAGTATACATGTAACTCAATGGCGTCTACTGCCCTCACTGACTAATACAATAAAGTTGTCATTGTTCATGTGTGTATATTTCAGTCCATTCTCTTTCACTGCCAGGTTACATCGATGTTGCACAAAACCATTCTCATTATATTAACTTTGGCTGGACTTTTTCTGGACAACAATAGCCACCAATGATTCCATTAATGATGTTATAACTGGACATAGTGATTACAATTTTTCAAAAGAGCTATCTAAAATATGCTAGACTAGAATGATTAATATCAATGAATCACCATATGCTGATATAAAAGAGAGAATAGACAAAATATACTGGTTAGTGAAATCTGGTCAGTTTAAAGTGAAAAAAATATATGTGTTTCATTTTGTTCCTGATCATAGAAATATTTGGTATTTTCAAAAATGTGTAAAGATTGGGAAAAATTTACCAGTGGACTGTGATACTACTCCCTTGGTATGAAATTTTAAAACATTGACAAAATAGCCAACTGACAATACTGAAAAACAAAAATTCATAATAAAATAAGGAGTATATGCAACAGTATAATTACTTAAGATTATAACTGGTATATTAGTTCTTTATTACTACACAACAAATTACCATAAACTTAACAACTAAAAACAATTCTCATTTATTAGTTCATAATTCTGTAAGTTATAAGTCTGTCATGATCTCTCTGGGCTCTCTGCTGAGTGTTTCACAAGGCTGAAATCAATGTATTATCTGGAGGCTTTTGGAAAAAATTGTGTTCCAAGTTATTTTGTTGCTGTTTTTTGCAGAAAACAGTTCCTTGTGGTTATAGTACCAAGGTCCCCATTTCTTTACTGGTTCTAGACTATGGGCCATTCTCAGTTGCTAAAACCACCTGCACTTTTGTAATATGTTCCCCTCCATATTTAAGCTAACAACATATCAAATCCTCATGCTTCAAACCCCTGATATCCTCTTCTACATTTAGTCAAATAAAATTCCCTGCTTTTAAAGGACTTATATGATTAGACCAGGCTCACTCAGGTAAGTTCTCTATCTCAAGGTCAGCTGTGCCATATAAAAATATAACCTAATCAGTATGTGTACATGGGGGTGTATTGTTGCGTATCTTAGGGGCTACTTTATAATTCTGCATACCAGACTTTGGAAAATTGAACTTACCTTTAATTAAATTAATAAGTGGTTTTTAAGCACCTACTATGTGTCAGACACTGTTTATATTGCAGGATTTATTATGTATTGTAACTCTGAGGTTAAGGAATGCTTTATATTGTAAATCCGTAACAATAACTAGTGGTGCGTAGAGTACACTTGGGATGAAACAGATCCAAGTTAAATCTTACTTTTATATCACTTAGTGGCTTCATAATCTTGGGTAAGTTCATTCATTTCCCTGAGATTCAATTTCTTCATTAAAAATGAACCAAAAAATAATGGTATCTATTTCATAGGATTGCTATGAGGACTGAGATGTTTGAAACATGTTTAACACAATACTGACATATATCAATCACTCAATAAATGATTTTAAAAAGTTACACAACTTTTTGAAACACATATGGCAATTTGATATGGAGGTCACACACACACACACACACACACAGCCGAGTCCATTGTAACACCTTCAGTCAGCAGTTACTGTAATGCCCATCAAGCTTACCATTAACTGAGGCCAATAATGCTGACCCTTCAACCAGAGATGATGGCAGCTCTGTGGTGCTTGAATGATCTCAGTTCAGCTTTTCTTCAGTTAAATGGTCTCGAAAGATTCATTCTTCCTCCTACTATAATATAAATTAGAAAACACACACACATGCATATGTTCACTGTGCTCACCATAGTTGTACCTCAAGATCAATGAAACAGTGATGGGAATCTAAGCATAATATTGAAGACAAGGAACACCTCTCCTTTTGTCTGATGAATTACAAAAGTTTTAATAAATTTTACTAATCACTGCTTTATACCACTAAGTAGATACTCCATGGGAAATATATAAATCAAAAAAAAGTTGCATTTGGCCAAGTACAAGGAAAAGTACAAAAATAGGCATACAGAGAAAATTTGTAGAGCTTTCACTGATGGGGAACCAAGTTACAATAAACAGGTAACACACTGAGCATTTACTATGTCTAGGGTTGGACATATGGATGTATATGGACTATATTTTTTGATTCACACAACAATCTGATTTTACTCTTGAGGATGCTGAGGCACAGATCTCTTAAGAAACTTTCTCAAGGTCACATAGATACTCAAAATTATATTCTGGATTAAAACTCACATCATGAGTTGTACTCATTCATTTTTTGTATATTTTATTGATCATGCTATTACAGTTGTCTTATTATTTTCTCCCTCTATCCACTCAACCATGCACCCCATCCAATCATCCCCACATCAACATTTTCCCACCACCACCTTCCCCAACCCCACACCTCCCCAAATTGTATTTAAGAAAGAATAAATTGCGTTATTCTTCTCATTTTTATGGTAATTTTCTTTAGGTCTGTAGTTATATAATAAAGGAGAGTTTACAGCTTATATTTGGTAGTATGAGAACCTATTATAGGCCCTGGCTTGTGTGGTTCAGTAGGTTGGAGCACTGTCCCATAAACCAAAAGGTCATGGGTTTGATTCTCGGTCAGGGCGCATGCTTAAGTTGTGGTTTCAGCCCCTGGTCGGGTTACTCAGGAGTGCATATGAGATGAAACCAGATGATGTTTCTCTCTCATATTGATGTTTCTCTCACTTTCTCTCTTCCTCCCTGCCTCTCTTTCTGAAAAAAGAACTTATAGTCTTAAATTAGTCATTAATTATTGATCATTAATATATTATTATTAAACAATACGTTATTACTAATTATTTATAACAAGCAGTTATTCCAATAAAAACTTTCCAATCCTTTTCAAAAGGGTTTATTTCCAAGAGGGAATCAAAACCTGGAGAAGTCTGTTAAAGAGGATGCTCCATAAAATGGCATTAAATACATACAGAGGTGGGTAAAAGTAGGTTTATGCTTATTTGTATGGAAGAAGATATGCAGGCTATGATTAGATTAACTCGATTATCTCCAACAATGTCACAATGTGAACCTACTTTTGCCCACCCCTGTATATACAGATACATCACTGTGAGCTATTTGAAGTAAAAAATGAAATAACAGTATGAACTTTTGAGCAGTATAACATGACCCAATGTTGATCTTTAAGAGTGGTCAGCACTCTAAAAATATATTATTTTCATTAAATACAGATAATTGGAGAAACAGCATTGGTTTCCAGCCTAGCATAGGTGGACTAGAAGAATAATTTTATTAGCTGTTTGTGCTTTTCATCAACAATTCTTGGTTCTTCCTATAGACAAATGGCAGGATTCTTCTACTCTGCCTCCTTTAAATTATATATAGATTTGTGACTTTTTTAGTGTTTGAAATGTGAACAAAAGTGATTCATGTCATTTTTAGATGGACCCAGAGTACAATTTACTAGCTTCTCTCCATTGCTCTTCCATAGTAACTAGTAATGTCTTGTATTGTAGGAACTCTAGTATCCTGGGAAATTGAGAAATAACCCTTGATCTTTTAAGCAAATGAAATTATGAAGTTGTTTGTTTCCATAATATAACCTCTTAGCCTATCCTGTTCACTATGAGAACCATAAAATCCATTTCTGAATAAGAGAATTAAGAAAAAGGTCATTATAATGAAGGTTTTTTTTTTTTTGATGACAGGAAGATGAACATACCATCTATCTCTTTTCCTAACCAATTAAATAAAAATGTAACAGATCATGGACCTAAAACAACCTTTTAAAAGTTGTTATATCTGTTTGCATAAGTCAGTTAGTGTTTGTTTATAATTTTATACATGATTTGCATTGAAGGGAGTTTCAAATAAAATCAATAATAAAACACACAAATTATGAAGATTTTTTTCATATAACTTCTGTGCTTATGTCCTATGACTGCTGATATTTTTCAGCTGGAATTATTGAGAAGACAGAGAAGTTATCCCTGAATGGTCAAGTTTGGGCATGGTGAAATCTTCAGTGCACAATATTGTCTTAGAGTTGACTTTATGGTATGTATTTAAAGTAGCTGTGAGCAGAATGACAACTAGTGGGGGAAGATGAGGAGGTGGGGGTATTGAGCAAAAAGGAAAATGGTTTGTGGACATGACCAACAGTGTGTGCATTGCTGGGGAGAAGGATATAAGGGAGCTAAATTGTAATGGAAAAAATACAATAAAGATTAAATTAAAAAAAGAAGAAAAACCCAGCTCAGTACATTGTTGTGAGGATCCTATGAGACAAGGAATATAAAATGCTTGTATCAATGTTCAGTATGTAATAAATAATAAATCTTGGCTAAGATTATTTTTAATAAAAAAGAAAAAATAAAGTAGCTGTGAAAAACAGTCTTAGGGAAAGAATGTGCATATTGAATCACATTGACTTATTGACTTCCATTATAATTTTAGAATCATTTTCCTATTAGAGGGAAAGTATTCTTGTTTGAAAAATGAATGGGAACTACATTTTCAAAGCCTAATATTCACTTTGAAGAACGTTATCTTTATCTATGTACATTTAAGTATCTTATGGAATACTCCACAATAAGTTTCCTGAATAGAAATATTGGTTTGTTTGGTTCTATTTTTTTCTCATTGGTTCTATAATTAACATCTACTGACTATCTTCTAAGTGCTATAGGAGACCCCAAATAAGTAAAGTATAGTTCCTATACCAGGCATGATAATTGTGTAGTTTTTAATAATATATATTGAATATTAAAATCCACAATAGTTGTTTTATGTCCTTGGAAATTCTTGTTTACTTCATTAAACTTAAATTTAAAATCAAGTCACCACATTTACACTTCAGACACTTTAACACAGTTCGCTACCTAAAAAAAAATGCCATGAATATAATTTCCTTACTGAATTAAAAAAATTAATTTATTATTAATTAGTATAAGCAATAATGGTAGGATGACTCCTTAAGTCTTTGACAAATGTAGGACACATTATGATTCCATTTTTATACAATATTTTATTAAATAGAAAACAAACAAGTATTTCTATTACAGAATGAAAAATAGAAATTGTTTTAAACATAGCAGAATAAATCTTACTATAAAGGAACCTAACTGGGTAAAGCTCACAGAATTAGATAGCATAGATACATATAGTCAGAGTAGAGGTTTAGTCCAGATATGCCATCTTGAGCAGCAAGCATTTAATAACATATACAGGCATAAACTTTCTAGGATAAAGAAAGACAAATGAGTTATGAAATGACACAACTTCATAGAAACAAATGACTATGGAGATGAATAATAGATGAACCAACGTATTGCTTTTTTAGTGTCTAACCACTCCTAGATTCTTTAGTATTCTTTCCTCTTCACTGGTATGTATTTACAACATATAGGAAAGGTGGAGCTCTGTAGTCATTCTTTTGGGGTTTCAGTTATTAAGGTAGCCCAGACAGATGTGGGGGTAAAGATCTTTTGCTAAGTTTCACAGGGTGAGTTTTACAGACTGCAGTTTTCCCTGTTGGTGGGATATTAGAAATAAACCCAGGTTAATAGAGGCGCCTCTAGATCTTCAAAGATACAGGCTTACCACGAGATATTGCTGGTTTGGTTTCAGTCCACTACAGTAAAATGAATATTGCAATATAGTGAGTTGCACAATTTTGTGGTTTCCCAGTGCATATAAAAGTCATGTTTACACTATAATCTGTTAAGTATGGAATAGCACATGTCTAGAAAAAAATATGTACCTTAATTAAAAAAATATATTGCTAGAAGTGCCAATAATCATCTGTGACTGTTACAAAAATGGCACTGATATACTTGTTCAACATAGGATTACAAGAAACATTTAATTAAAAAAAAGTAATGTCTCCGAAGCACAATAAAATTAAGTGCAGTAAAATGAAGTATGATAAAATGAGATATGACTATATAAAGAATTTGTAGACAGAATGTGGACTCATTATGCCTCTGAACAATTACTGGCTAATGGAGGGAAAGAGCCATCCATATGCTAAATTCCAAGAAGGGGGAGAGAGCCATAAATGAACTTCCAAAAAGGGCTACATATTTTCCTATGCTTGAAGTCCAGCCTATTGTATGGCTCATTTCATTGGTTAATGTAAATCATACAATGAAACTCAATGACAATGATTTTCAACTGGTGTGCTGCAAGAGGTGCATTGGTGTGCCACAGGAATTTTTAAAATATGCAATACCTGACTATTTAGCCAGGGGCACTGAGTTCTTTTCCCTTAAATTGTCAATTAAAAAATGACAACAGCAAAAACAACAATAGCTATCCAGTGTGAATGAATCAAATCTTACCTATTGTTTTTTTTGTCAGATCGGCAAAAATATACTTTTTGGTATGCTTCAGAATTGTAATAATTTATTTATGTGTGCCATGAGATGAAAAAGGTTGAAAAAATCGCTTTTTTATGATGTTTTAAGTAATGAACCAATTTGGTGCATAACCACCTCTGCCATGTTAAAGATACTGAAAGTCTGCAAAAACAAGACACTGAAACAGTCAATTATAGTATGATAAATTAAGAACCATAGTCCAGAGAACTGGCAAGAGCATAAGATATAGATAATCTCTGAAATTAGAAATGTAGCTGTTTTTCCTCTATCTTATTTTATACTTCCTGTTGTGTGGTGTTAGGCAGGGGTTTTCAAGCGAGTGTTTATAGCCAGCAGGAAAAAGCAAGGCCCTGCAGCAGGTGTAGCTAGCTACTATTTAATTTAAGGACCATGGAACTAGACCTTTGGGGAGATACATATACCGGTCTTTAAAAGATATTTGCCAGATCCAAGATGGTCGCACAGTATGTGGAAACTACACTAACCTCCGCCTAAGACTAAATGGGAATTACAACTAAATTATAGAAAAATCATCCTGAATAACCACCTGAACACTAGATAAAGAAAAACCATAAAACCAAAGATGATGAGCCTGGTATTAAGTATGGAGGTGAGAGAGAGGGTCTGGGCTCCCATGGGAAACAACTGAAGTGCCAGAGAAATATTTGAGAAGCCAAGTAGTGTTTCCCTTAAGAAATGTGGGGTCTAAACACAACATGTACTCCCCAGCTTAGAGCACCAGAACTGGTAAAGAAACCAAAACGTTAAGTGGCCATGAAAATCAGTGGGGGTTCTGCCTGCCAAGAAGAGCTGGCTAGAGACACAGATAACCTCTTAAAAGGCCAACTTGCAAAATTTCATTGGCAGCTACTTACCCTGGGCTCTGGCAGAGTCGACTAGAGATGCATGAGGAGACTCTGGGATTGCTGGCTCTGGAGAGAGAGGTGAAGGGTCAGCAGCAAGGATCCCTATGTTGAGTTATTCCCCATACTACAGAAGCCCTGTTTCTTGGACATAACACTCTCATCCAAGTGGCATCATCCTGAGGAGAAGTAATAGTCCAACACACAGAAACCCCTCTTGTCCTACCATGTGGAGCTTAAACCAGACTTCTGAGTACAGCTAGAGACTATATCAGGGATTAACCTTAACTGAAAACCTGCAGGTGGATGTTGATCACTGGGAGCTCTGGGACTTTATCTGACCCTCCATTAGGTGCAACACTGGTAAAATCCAGGTTCAATGCACAACATGGTTCTTTATGCACATATTCAGGCACAGCAGAGAAAGCCGCAAGCTAAAGATTGCTCATAACTCCAAAGAGGTTGCTCAGGACCAGTCACAAGCAGTATGTGATATAGGTCTATACCAGAGTCCCTGCAGATCTACGTAATACATTAGAAACAACACACAAAGAGGCACCCAAAATGGAAGACAAATAACAGGCCTCAAATGAAAGAATGAGAGAATTCTCCAGAAGAACTACATGAAATTGAATCAAGAGATTTATCAATATAGTTTAGAGTAATGATTAAAAGGACACACAAAAGCAACAAAAATGTATAGAAATAGTAACAAAGGACCAGTCAGAAATAAAGGATGCAATATCTGAAATAAATAATATATCGGAAGTAATAAACACTAAGTTAGATGAAGCACAGGATTTAATCAGCGATTTGGAAGACACGGTACAAAAAAACAACCAAGCAGAACAGCAAAAAGAAAAAAATATTAAAAACATGACAAAAGTTTAAGAAACTTTTGAGACAACATGACACATAACAACATCTGTATCATGGGAATACCAGAAGGAGAAGAGAGTGAGCAAGGAAGAGATGGAGAACTTATTTGAAGAAATAATGACCAAAAGCTTCCCTCATCTGGTGAAGGAAAAAGATACAAAGTCCAGGACGCACATAGAGTCCCAAATAGGATAGAGCCAACAAGGCCCACAGACATATACATCATAATTACAATGATAAAGTTTAAAGACAAGGAGAGAATCTTAAAAACCACAAGAGAAAATCAAATTGTTACCTACAAGGGAACGACAATTATACTGTCATTTGATAACTCATCAGAAACATTTCAGGTCAGAAGGGAGCTGTATGAAATATTCAGGGAGATGAAAAGCAAGGAGCTACAACCAAGGCTATTTTACTCAGCAAGGTTATCAATTCAAATTGAAGGAGAAATAAATAGCTTCCCAGACAAGAAAAAGCTAAAGGAGATTGTTAACACCAAACCGACATTGCAACATATATTAAAAGGGCTTGCTTTAGGATGAAGAAGAAGGACAAGGAAAAAAGTGGAATGTAGTTAAAAACAAAATGGAAGTAAATACATTTTTATAAATAATCTACTTAGATGTAAATGGTTTAAATGCTCCAATTAAAAGACACAACATAGCTGAATGGATTAGAAAACAACACCCATTTAGTATGCTGTCTCCGAGATCCAACTCAGATTGAAAGTTACATGCAGATTAAAAATAAAGGAATGGAAAAACACATTTCATGCAAATGGAAGGGGTAAAAACTTGAGGTACCAATATTTATATATGACAAAATATACTTTAAAACCAAGACTATAGTAAGAGACAAAGGAGGGAACAATCCAACAAGAAGATATAAACCTAGTAAACATTTATGCATCCAATACAGGGGCACCTAAAGATGTAAAGCAAATATTGATGGACATAAAAGGAGAGATCAACAGAAATACGATCATAGTAGGGGATTTTAATACTGCTTTGACTTCAATGGATAGCTCTTCCAGACAGAAAATCAAGGAGACAGCAGCCTTAAATGACACACTAGATCAAATGGATTTATTTGATATTTTAAAAACATTTCATCTCAAAGCAGCAGAATAGACATACTTTTCAAGTGCACATGGAACTTTGTCTAAGAGAGAACACAAGTTAGGACATATAGCAAATCTCAATAAATTTAAGAAGATTGAAATCCTATCAGGTATCTTATCTGACCACAATGCTACGAAACTAGAAATCAAACACAAGAAGAAAACTGAAAAATACACAAAGACATGGAGGCCAAATAACATGTTATTAAAGAGCGGATGGCGCAAAAATGAGATCAAGGAAAAAATCAATAGATGCTTTGAAACAAAGGAAAATGAGAATATGACAACCCATAACCTGTGGGATATAGGAAAAGCAGTGCTAAGAGGAAAAATCATAGCATTAAGGC